>JABFTP020000165.1:3609684-3699995 GCA_013387265.2 Cryptolaemus montrouzieri
ATATATTTAGAAATTTTTTCATTGTATTTATTTTGTATATTACGTGTGTCGGGTATAGCAATATCAATAATATATGTTATTTGATTCTGTTTATCATTAAAATGATATCTGGTCTATTGTGTTTTACAGCTCTGTTGCAAAGAATTGTTTTATCAAAATAAAGTTTATATTTGTCATTTTCACAAATAATCTCAGGTTCATATTTGTGAAATTTTTTTCTTTTGGGTATTAGGTCATGTTTAATTCCTAGATTAAAATGAATAATATTAGCGACGGCATTATGTCTTTCTAAATAATCTGTTGAAGCAAGGACTGAGCAAGATGATAATATATGAAAAACTATTTCTGAAGAACAGAAACATCTACGGCAAGAATCATCTATATTTTGTTTGATGATGTGTCTTCTATAATTCCTCGTGAAAACAACCTGATCATGGATCGCAATTGCCAAGCCTTCTGTTTCAGCAAACAATTCTCCAGATACTAACCATTTATTCGATGCGATTTCATCAATATAATCATTTTCCAATTCTTTAGGTGCTTTTCGTGTAATTTCTTCTGCATCCAACTTTCTTTTAGAATTATCATCAAATATATCAAAATCTACCTTTTGCATTGTCAAGTTCAGAGGTGTAAGATTATAATCTGAAGCAACAACAATATCATGTAATTTAGACGTTCTCTGTTTATCATGGAAATAGGAACGTAGATGAAAAATCTGTTTACTATGAAGATTATTCAAATCAGTTAATCCACGACCTCCGAGATATATATATATATATATATATATATATATATATATATATATATATATATATATATATATATATATATATATATATATGATCTGGATGATTCACCAGTGGCGCGGTGCTCTGTGCTCTGAAGAAAATCTACTTCAGCAATTTATTTTGCAGTAAACAGGGTGTCCCAATTTTCTATGAAAAAATCTTGGGAGGTTTTTTCAAATTGAAAGACCACTTTATCGTTGAAGATTCAAGTGCGTCCTAAACTCTGCTATAATGTCTTTAAGTAATAAGTTTTTTGGTGGGTAGTTTCGTCACAATATTTTTTTCCGTAAAAATTCATGAAAATAGGCTCTCACATCATCGCATGCTCCTTCGGCCAGAGAGGATGAATACTTTTTTCCGTTCGTTTTCTTATTGCCCAAGGATAGCTTTATTAATAAATTGAAATATATTATCCTCATTTTATACAGGAGTGACTCAAAAAAATTATTGAATATTGTAATTTTGAAAATATCATATCTTGATTTTTTCAAATGGAACATCCTGTATTTAATTATTCATGTCAGCGCATAAAATATTGTGCCATATTTTTGCAGAATTAACCTTATTTTTATCTTCGACCATTTTTTATACGAATATATGATTGCAGAAAATGAATACGCTTCAATGCAATATGAGGTAGTTCCATCAAACCTCTTCTTGGATTATCTTTGGAATACTCAAAGCCAATATTTTGTACAATTTTCGACAGAGATGTCTTACACCCATTGAAAATATCTCTTTCGCGAAGCTTCTCTTTTAATACAGAGAACGTAATATGTTCCTCTTCAAAGAATATAATATTAAACTTGATTTAGACAAAGGTTTTAATGACTATGTTCTGGAAATTATCATAGATAGTATTTGTTATGGCAGTTTGATCAAAATCGTCAATATGTACTACAGGTTTCTCACCATTCCTTCTTTTTCTTCAACTTCTCAGTGGATCACCACTTTTTGTCTTTGCCATAATATTGTTAATGGATGAAATGGTTACTTGTAAAGCACTGTCTACCCTCTGTAAGCAAAAAAGTTCATAGTATGTAGATATGTAGACAATTTGGAAACCAACAGATGAACAAGTTAAGTTATATCATAATATTTCTTTTTTAAGGGAGGAAGGCCCCTTCTGTTATTAATTTTAGTGGTACTTACATCTCTTACAGATGTAAGGGGAGAAGAGGACCCCCATTATCTCGTTCTTGTTGAAAATAATTCCATAATGATGCAATCATGTTTTGGGCTTGGCCCGAGAAAGCTCTTGGTATTTTCATTATTTATATAGAATAAATATTCGAAACACTGAGTTCTGAAAAGAACTGATTTTCAAATAAAGATTCAAATATTATCAAAACTTCGAGGAAAACACTTCAATCCAATCTCAATCAGCACAAGAAAGCGAACTAAAATAAACAATAAAATTACGTCAACGCCGCATTTCAATGCCAGCTGTCATAACCAAATGTCACCATATGTCACTAGTAGTTCCTTTGCGCGAGACTAGTTTTTTTTTTCTTAAACAGCCTCGGTAGCTGCACGGTTAGTGCGCAAGCATATTGGAACTGCTAAGTCGAGGCACCTGGTTCGAATCCGGGGTCAGCTTATGGATGTTGTCCTTGAACAAAAAGTGCTGAATTTGAAAGAGTCGCCTAAAGAGAGCATAAACTTCCGACGACCAGATAACTTGTAATCCTTGTGGTGGCAGTTATGATTGCACGGTCTAGGAGAGTGGTTCGGAATCCACTATAAACTGTAGGTCCAGCTGTGTAAATGTTCCTGAGCACATTGTTAAAAGATGCAAGCAAGCAAGCAAAAGTTATTTTTTCCTTCTCTATTGCAATCTTTTCCAACCAGACATCCCTAGCTATGACGTCACTTTAAACTTAACGTGAACAGACTATACTAGGCTGTTCCGAATATTGAATTTGCACCTCGAATGACCTTAAGAGTAATATGGCCGCTTTACTTAAACATTATGTTTGTTTACATTCTCAAAAACACCGACTGCAGCAAAAGCGGCTTATGTCAAAGGCAAAGCCGATCCAATGCAGCGATAATATCATACAAAAACAATTTAGGCGTAGAAGTTATAGGGCCAATTTTACTTTTTTATTAGTCCATATAACGGACGCGTTTACAAAGGATTCCGAATATTAGTTAATAATACATACAGGGTGCTCCAAACTAAACAAAGGCTATATCTACCAAGATATTCATTTTTGATTAAAACGCAAAAACAGGTCAATTTTTGTTTCAAGGGGGACTTCTTTTGGGGTACAAAACATGCCTGAAATATCAAATATCCTAAGCGGGGGTTGCAATCCTTGAGCATTTTGAATAAGGAAGATGGGTCGAGTGATGACTCAGAAGAAAGATGGTATATTTGTCTATATTGGCTTGAACGAATTTACATTTTTAATTGAAAACTGTAAAAGATACAGGGTGAGCAACTGAAAAATAGAGAAGACTATTTCCCTGAGACTATTCAAGTTTCAGTGAAGTAAAATGGAACAGATCCATGCTGATCAATGGCAGTCATCATCAAGTACCATCCTCATCTCGAATTTCAACCCCTAGAGCAGGGATGGCCACCCTTGAAAATTTGGAAGAGGGTAGATGGGTCGAGTGATACCTCGAAAGAATGGTATTATCTTTGTCTGCATCCCCGTGAACGAATTTTAATTCTTGATTGGAAACTGTAGAAGATACAGAGTGAGCTACTCTAACTCCTATGGAACTCAATGAGAATAGAATTATTGCGAGCAGTCATGAAGGCAATCGAAATCCTTTACTTGAAAGGTATCACTGAATCGAAACATTACCCCTGCTCTAGGGGTTGAAATTCGAAATGAGGGTGATTTCGGAAGATGACAGCCTTTGATCTAAAATGAATCTATTCCAGTTTTTTGCACTAATACTCTAATAGTCTTGGGGCGATAGTCTTCTCTATTTTTCAGTGGCTCACTATGTATCTTCTACAGTTTTCAATCGAAAATGAAAATTCTTTCATGGGAATGGAGACAAAGATAATACATTTTTTTCGAGTTATCACTCGACCCATCTATCCTCTTCCAAATTTTCAAGGGTGATCACCCCTGCTCTAGGGGTTGAAACTCGAGATGAGGATGTTACTTGAATGAATCTGTTTCATTTTACTTCACTGAAACTTGAATAGTCTCAGGGAAGTAGTCTTTCCTATCTTTCAGTTTCTCACCCTGTATCTTTTACAGTTTTCAATTAAAAATGGAAATTCGTTCAAGGCAATGTAGACAAATATACCACCTTTCTTTTGAGTCATCACTCGACCCATCTTCCCTATTCAAAATGTTCCACCGTTAGGGGGTTGATACTTTTTTTTACAATTTTTGTATCTAGTTTTCGTTGAAGCATGTATGTATGTACCAATAAGATCTACGAATAAAGTAATGTTTATATAGGAATTGGGTCACGAAAAGTGAAGACGCGAATATAAGAAGCGCGAATAAGTAGTTTTTACAGTATAGTTACAGGGACATGCAATATTGTAATTTACGTCATTGCCAAATTTGAATTCGGCACAGGCTACTTTGATCAATACAATTCCGTTTAGTGATTCATTCGTATCTATGAAATAGTTTGAATATTAAAATGGAACATTGAAAATTATCAATATTATGAGTATATTCTTAATTTAGAGCACGTCAAACGATAATAACCCCCATTCACTGTTATTTGAATGGAATCTATAACCGTACATTCCAAAAAATGACAATTCAAATTATATTGCAGCAATAATAAAAGTGAATTCGAATTTACCCAGTGAAACTGCCAGTCGATAACAGCATTTGCGAATAATTCTATTACCCTAATCAAATATTCATGATGGATGTAAAACAAACAATCATTATTATGTCATGAGTACTCAACGGATTTCTGTTGAATATTATTTTGATTTGTTGCGGTAACGTGATACGATTTTACGTAATAATAGGATTATTTTATAATCGCGATATATTGCTCTAAAAAATATTTGTGTCTTGCAAATTATTCAAATTGGAGAATGCCTTTTCACAATTTTCATCCCAGATCCAGTGACTATTAGATTTCAATAAATTTCGAAGAATTTCTGTTTTTTGCGACAGATTATTGATAAAAGGGCCTAAAAAGTTAATCATTCCTAAAAATCGTTGAAGTTCTTTAGTATTAGAAGGAGAAGGTAAATGTTTAATAGCTTCAATTTTTTCATCATCGACTTTAATACCATCTTTACTGAATATATGACCTAAAAAACGTACTTCAGTGACAGCTATTTTACTTTTTTCTCTATTAAATTTAAGATTGAGTTCTCTAGCTCTTTGTAGAACTTTTCTAAGACGATTATTATGTATCTCTAAAGTAGCACCATATACTAAAAATTCATCCACAAAAATCAGTACACCCTCAATATCACCAAATAAATCATTCATGACTTGAACAAATTTTTCAGATGATGAGCATATACCAAATGGTAAACGATTGAATTTGTATCTACCGAAGGGTGTTTGGAATGTGCATAGATCTGAGCTTTCATCATCTAATTTCAGCATCCAAAATCCGGAGAATGCATCCAAATGCGAAAAATATGCAGCATTGACTAATTTTGACCTGACTTCATCAAAGTTTTTAGAGGAAAATATTCTCTCATAATATTTTTATTTAAATTTCTTGGATCTAGGCATATTCTTAATTGACCTGACTTTTGACCGTTATGACTATAGAATTGACCCAAGAAGTAGGTTTTGATACCTTAGATATGACATCCATGCTCTCCATTCTTTCTAATTCCTTTCGAAGTTTATCATGTAGAGCAAATGGTACTTTTCTAGGTGGATCGACATGAGGAACAGCGTCTGGACGTAACTTGATATGGCAGATTGGCGGTAAACATCCAAGACCTTGAAAGACATCCTGAAATTCGTTGAGAATTTTATTACAATCATTATTATTATTTGTGATATTAAAACTCTTTTAAAATACCAATTTTTGACATGTTGGTAGACCCAAGACAGTTTGACAAGATATATCGACTATTATAAATGTAATCATTTCATATGTATTATTGAAAAACATTTGAGATCACATTTTCCAATTACTGGTATTTGATTTCCTCCGAAGCTATTAATTGAAAATTGACATTTATCAATGACTGAATCTGGTAAATTTAATTTACTGAAGGTTTGAAATGACATGACATTAACATCAGCACCTGAATCAAGAATAGACTTAATTATGAAATTATTGACGAAAATATTCAAAGACCAAGAATCTTTTTCCTTATTTATAATAGTATCTTCTATCATACCGACAAAAGGAAAGACTAAATTAGAAGTTGAATTATCTTCTGATTCTAAAGTTTTGACTGACTTTGTATTTTTAAAACATAATTTTGCAAAATGACCTTGTTTTTTACATAACCTGCATTTGACATTTAAAGCTGGACACTTGTATCTATGCTGTTGTCCACATTTTCCACATATAATGTTGTCACTTGGCGATGGTCTTCTATTTTGGTATTCACGTCTGGACCCATTGGATGACTGACTGAAACTTCTGGATCTTGATTGTCCAAATTTATTGTAGCCTGATGTAGAATTTCTTTTATTGATGTATAAGACTTGATCAGAACTTCCTACATGCTCCTTCTGGATTTTATCTAAATTTTGCTGAGCCATTACTACAGACTTGGCTAATTCGACGGCTTTTTGTAGAGAAATATCGACTTCTTGAAGTAGACGTTGGCGAATATTCATCAGATGGGAATTCATGTTTGCATTGAATATATCTCTGACTAGAGATTCTCGAAGGTCCTTAAATTCGCATTTCATGCCTAAGTTTTCGAGATCAGTTATGAAATTTTCTATACTTTCATTAACTTTTGTGTTCTAGTGAAAAAGTATGACGTAACATCGTGAGATTTTTTGAGGTTCAAAGTACTTATCGAATTTGGTTTTAACATCTTCTAGTGTTGTGTTTGTGATTTTCAAGTTGAATGAGTTGTAAATTTGCCTACCTTTTGAACCAATTGAATGTAACATTACTGCAATTTTTCGACAATCTGAGGAATCAATCAATCCTGTTGCTATTAGATATATTTCAAAATTTTCCCACCATTCTTTCCAATTCGATGCATAATTTTCACTAGATGAAATAATCAATTCGTTGATCGGTTTTAAATGCGGCACATGGTCGACTCTCGCTTCACCATCGTCGGACATTTTGTGAACGTGAAATGTGTTTCTTCTGAACAGATAACAATATTTTTAATTTGATATCTTCTGTATTTATATTTCACGAACACCCCACACCTGACACCATATTATAACAGTGAGTACAGAATGAAACGACTGTAATAAACAACCATCTTTAAACAGGGTTGGATAAATGTGTCACAACATCTAAATTCTGGTTAAAATACACATAACAAAATTTATATGGAATCACTCGATATTTTGAATGTTATCTCAGGAAGATAAATTTATGTTTATTTTAAGAAAGAAACAAATTTAAGAGAATAAGGTACTCTTTCCGCATGTAGTGAAAAACTTGAAAATTGTTTTGTGACGGAGTAGGTGTTTTTTCTCGACCTCAGTAGCTTGTATTACCTCCTTTTAACCTGATACAAGCCTGAATCCTTCTAGACATGCTTTGGATTAGGTTTTCGACCTCCGCTGGGGTGATATTCTGCCACTCCTCTGTGGCGGCTTGGATGAGCTATCGTGGGGTTCTTGGATTATCCAGGCACGATATTATTTTCCTTTTGAGATTGCGGAAGAGCATTATCTTGCATAAGAGTGAAATTCTAGCCATGAGCACCTCGCCAGAGTCTCACTATGGGCTCCAGCACTAGGTTCAAGTTATTTCTAGCCGTTACATTCGCAGGAAATGAAATCAAATCTGTTTTGCCTCCCAGCGTAATGCCACCCCTAAACATCACACTACCTCCTTGGTATTTCGGAATTTGTCTTGAAGCTCGGAGTTTAGATTGTCTTCCCCTTAAAACCTGAAGACGGCTGTCATCTGAACAAACACTAATACGATAGTATTAAAATACACATCCGAATTCTGGGACCATTGATAAAACTTTTCATTTACACATGTGCACACCTTTTTTTATCAAATATGAAATACAACACACGCTTTTTTGTATATGACCACATTTGCACTTGTTTAAAGAATGAGAGTTTTCCATTCTTTGATTTGATACAAATTCGATCGGTTGCGGTGTTTTGTGATTCTTTTACTGTTTACGATTCGAAACGGTATTTTTCATTCAGAATGAGAGATTTACCACCAACCTTAGTAGCAAGGGCAGTTACATTGATCGAGGAAGGGCGCACCTACCGCTTAGTCGGTACCATGTTGGGTGTCTCGACGTCGGTTATCCATCGAATCTACCGACGTTACAGGGAAACTGGATTGTACGTGAGGAGGCAAGGACAAGGAAGGGATCGGGCAACCCGCGCTATACATGACCGTTTCATCGTCAATCAAACCATAAGAAATCCTCGTCTTACTGCTGTTCAGGCACGTAACCTTTTACAAGCAGTGGATAACATTAACGTCAGTGTGATGACAGTCAGAAGACGATTAAATGAAGTTGGTCTGAGATCATACACGCAAGCAAGAGCACCAAGACTCGATAGAGCCCATCGGGTAGCAAGATTGGCGTTTGCTAGGGAGCATGTAGCATGGACAATCAATCAGTGGAGACGAGTTTTATTTAGTGATGAGAGCCGATATTGTGTAAATTTCGTGGATGGTAGAGATAGAATATGAAGGCATCGAGGGGAACGGTACAATCAAGCGAACTTCGCAGGAACTGAGCAATACCGTGGAGGGTCAGTTATGATATGGGGTGGCATATGCTTGGGAGTACGAACAGAACTGGAGATTATTGGCAATGGATCACTTAATGCCCATCGGTATATAACAGAAATCTTGGAGCCCCATGTTGTGCCTTTTGCTCCTTACATAGGGGAAAATTTCCTTTTTATGCACGATAACGCGCGCCCTCATACTGCGCGCATAGTGATAGAATATCTCAATGAAGTTGGGATCACACGAATAGACTGGCCGTCGCGGTCACCGGATTTAAACCCGATCGAACACGTTTGGGACATTCTTGGAAAAAGGGTTCGACAACGGAATCCAGGCAACGTTGAAGAGCTGACATTGGCTTTGGTAGAAGAGTGGGACAACATACCTCAACAGATGATAGACAACATCATTGGGAGTATGCGAAATCGTATGCGCGCTGTAATAAGAGCTAGGGGGGGTCACACTCGCTACTAAAATCAAATGTTTTTTTTTGTGGGTCATCATGAACATTTTTCTCATCATGTTCATTTCATTTCACGAGTGTATCGCCAGGATACACACCTGCTCTCAATTTTGGATAGGAATGATAATTATTATAGAGTGTCACACAAAAAAATTCAAAAATAAATGTGCAAAATCAACGATTTTTCCAGTGTACTTCGAGTTCTCCCAGAGCGTGAAATTGGCCAGTGAATTTCAAAAATTTTCATTTCGTTAGATTTCCGCTTCTCTAATTTTGATTTTATTTTTTGGTTAACCTCCGATGTTATGCACCTACGCAAGATAAAAAGATTAAAAATAAATTCTTGAAATTTGTGACTTTTCGCTTCAAATTGAATATGTCTCGTAAAAATAGAGATAAACGCATAAAACAAGAAGGGCGTTACTGCAGGAAGATGTGTCTTGAGAGACTATGATATTGTACGTTTCAACTCGGACCACGAAATTCCACAGGGTGTTACGAATTTTTGACAAAAAAACACTTTTAGTTTTTTCCCCGTATAAAATTTTTTTCGAATTTTTTTTTGTTTTCTCTTATAATTTCTACGAAGCAGAAGAGTTGATCTATATATTGCCGAAAAAATCATCTAAATCGGTTGAGAATTAGGAAAAATATCGAACTTCGAATTTGGTTAAATTGTCGAGTGTTCCGCTAATTTTGCCTCCGAGTGTATGAACTGTTATTGAATTTAGATCTTTAACTGCAAACACTGCCCAAATTACGAATGAAATTGGTTCGAACAGATCGAACAGATCCTGAAATTCAGGACTTGTTTAAATCGCAAGAAGAATATTTGAGTGAAACCGACTTTGAAGAAATGTTAAATTGACAGCTTGTTGAACAACAACAAGAATGGGAAATAAGCTTAGTGATTTCTTCATAAAAATTCATCCGGCAATGCAACGAGGTCTTATTTTTAAAGGCATATTGCTAATGCCACTGCCAAGCAAGAAAAAATTTAAAAATTCTTTAAACAATAGCCTAAGCCTGGAGATAATAATCAATCAATATGGTCAAAAACTTCAATTAAATTAATTTATTTTTTATTTTGTCACCTAGGCAGGTATCCCTATAAATTACCATTCTATATTCACGATCTCTGTATTCGCGACATATTCACTGAATATATACCCTGCGAATAAAGAGCTTATACTCTATTTAGCAAACTTTGAGCACTTGACGTTTCAATTAAACTACGTTTGTCGACATTCATTGAAGATTTCTAATCTACATTATGCTGTTTTATCTAAAAACAATCTCAAATGCGTCTTTCCTTCTGTTTCAGAGTCAAATGTCTAGTTCGGAAAGCTCCGAAGACGCCGACAGGTGGCAAGCCGTCTTTGCCGCTGTCACGGACAGTGAGTTGCGCTTTTACGAAAGCGCCCCTTGGTCCGGAGAATCGTGGAAGACACCCGCTGAAGGATACGCTCTTATCGCCACTAGACTCGTCGGATCTACAAAACGACAGGATACGCCCGAGTTTAGTATCCGGTGCGCCACAGTCGAAGGGGTGGTCACTCATCAGCTTCGCGCCGAGACGCATCGAGATTTAGCCGTTTGGGCGAAGACGCTGGTGAACGGAAGCCATGCGAGCGCCGTTACTCAAAGGGAATTTGTGTGCAGTGAGTATATTTTTCAAATTTTGAAGAAAATTGGCATATAAGTCATGAAAAATCATAATAAAATGTATAAATTTGCAATTATCAACAATAAATAAGTATGGACTACCCTTAGCAATTAAATCTTTAGATTTCGTGTAAAAGCTCGAATACATCAATTTGTTTTTTTTATTTTTCTATCTTCTGAATTTATATGATATATGATTTTGGGAGTAAATGGATATTGATCTACAATTTGCAATTGTTTTCATTCTACAGGGTGTTACATAATAGTATGTCACAACTAGAGGGGGTAAATCTACGTGCAATTTTAAGAAAAAAAATTCATATAAATATAGGTCCGCACAAGCTTCGTTACGGAGCTACAAGGTGTTGAAATTTCTGCAAAAAATTGGTTTTTTCTTCAAAACTTCTGCAGTTTTTGCGATATTCAGCTCAAGTTTGAAATGCAAGCTATTTTTATAGCCTCCATCATAACACGTCCTAAATTTTAACTAGAATCTACAAGGTGTTTTGTTTTCTGGAGCCATTTCTTCTTTTGCCCTTTCATACTTTTTTGCGGTACGCCAATGATCACCGTACAATCAATTCTCGTCATCTTCGTTCAATTTAGAAACTTTTCTGACACTTGTAATTTTTCGTATCTCCGACAATTAAACAATTGTATGCATTCGCTGAATTGAAAGCACTTCTAATTAAAAAAATGACTCGTAGGCTTTGATTTTTCTCAGTTAATTATTTATTTTGACAGTTGCTAAAGTTGAACCAGTGTCTGCTCGAATTGTTTATTAAATTAACGATTAGTTTTAAGACTTTTGAAGTTACTGCAAGAAAAAAAATGGCTAATTTTACTTACGCCGAATTGGCTGATATCCATTACATGTACGGTCTGGCTGACGGAAACACAACAGAAGTTAGGCGATTATATCAGGTGCACTTTCCAAATCAAGTAACACCAGACAGGCGAACATTCTCCAATATCGACAGAAGGTTGAGGGAAACTGGTACTTTTACTGCAAATAATCATTTAAAAGGTGCAACTCAAACTATGAGAACTCCAGATATTGAGGAAGCAGTTTTGAATTGTATTGATTTGAATCTTCTTGTGAGTACAAGAAAAATTGGAAATCAGGTTAATATTTCACGTGTTCTAGTTTGGAGGATTCTCCACGACTTTTTATTGTACCCGTTTCATATTCAACGCGTCCAAACTCTAGAGATTTTCCTTCAAGACTGAATTTCTGCCGATGGTTCTTAGATAAAATTAGAGAAAATGATCATTTTGATAGTGAACTAATGTTCACAGACGAAGCTAACTTTTCGAGAACTGCTGTCACAAATTTTCACAATAATCATTATTGGGCTGAGGAAAACCCCCATTTGATTGAAGAATCTCATCATAAAGAACAATTCTCATTAAACGTCTGGATCGGAATAATTGGAAATTATTTCATTGGACCAATTTTTTTGCCTAACAGACTAAAGGGTCCCGCTCATCGGCAATTTCTTGAGGAGGAGTTACCTTTATTGCTCGAGGATGTGCCACTTTTGGTGGCACATCCTCGATGGCAATGGAGAAGATAAGGAATTCTTGAATAATACATTCAACAACCGATGGATAGGTCGGTGTGGGCCACAACCGTGGCCTCCTAGGTCCCCAGACTTAAATAATTTAGACTTTTTCTTCTGGGGATATCTCAAAAGTTTAGTTGTAAAAGAATTGAAAAATCGAATAATAACCTCTTGTTATACGATAAGAAATACCCCAGGAATATTTCAAAGAGTGCGTGCAGCGTGAGAATCTGCGAAGGAGGAAGAGAAAGGACAGAGGCCTGTATTCTTGCAGGTGGAGGACACTTCCAGCAATTTATTTAGTTTTCAATTTTAGTTTGATATTGAATAAGTATAAGTTGAGTCTCAGAAGACGAGCTATCAAAAAAAAAGCAAATTTTGGGCATACCTATCGAGTATTTGTATTACAAGTGTTAAGTGTTAAGTGTGTTAAGAAAGTTTCTGAACTGAACGAAGAGAAAATTGATTGTACGCTCATCAGTGAGTTACGTTAAACCAACTTATCTTAGATATGCATGAAACGTGCCTCATTAGATAACATGTATCATGTTACATACATTTCCCAGAATTAGTCGAGTAAGATAAATCTAACATTATGCACATTTTGTAGATGGAAAATCATTATTGTTTTGGATGTCAAGACTTTCACATTGTCTACTCCTTCAATAGTCAAATAAAGTTTTTTAAAAGACTAAGGTCTTTTAGTAAAACTTAAGTGGCGTAGTCGGTAGGATATTCAGCATTATCAATCGACAAAAATCGCGAAAAATAGTGTTCGTTTCAACGATTAACTGAATATCAGAAAATTCGCTAACTTTAGCTTCCAAAAATCGACCAAAGTGAAACCAGTGGCCATCATCGCCAGTGAGTCAGAAATCCCCATAGTTAAGAAGATAGTACAGAAGATCATCAGCTTTTGGGAAGAGAAATTATAAGTTAGTACGGAGATTCTGCTGACGAATCTGCTACTTATAATCGCTAAATCTCCCATTGCAGAAAAAGAGAAAACGAAGACATCTGTAATGCAAGTTATATTGTAAGTTTTCACATCCTTTATGATCCAATCCTCATTTTCTCTTAATAGTTATAATAATTCGAGTCTTTTGATATTCATCGATATATAAACATAGCAATAATTGATTTAATATTTTGAACTTAATTTCTATGAATCAGAATAATATTAGAGATAGGAGTCCGATTAGAAGGGTTGTAAATATAACACAAGAAATGGCGGTTCCACAACTTCAAAAATATCATATTGATTCAATTCCAGAATTTGACGGAAATCCCGCGATTCTTGGTATTTTCATTCAGTCTAGTCAAGACTTTCACATTGTCTACTCCTTCATAATAGTCAAATAAAGTTTTTTTTTAAAAAGACTAAGGTCTTTTAGTAAAACTTAAGTAGTGACGTACTGTAAAAAAGTTTGAAAGGGCAAAGGGAGACATGGCCTCGGAAAAGAAAACACCTTGTGAATTTCAGTAAAAATCTAGGACGTGTAATGATGGAGGCTGTACAAAATAACTTGTTTTTGAGATATTTAGCTGAAATTTGGAAATTTGGGCTGAATATCTCAAAAATTTCAGGAGTTTTGAAGAAAAAAAACAAATTTTTCCGGAAATTTCAACACCCTGTAGCTCCGTAACGAAGCTTTGGCGGACCTATGTTTATATGAACTTTTTTTCTTAAAATTGCGCGTAGATTTACCTAACACCCTGTATAACTAGAATCGGAATGAATATTCCGTAATTGAACTAAACATCATCATCATGAATTTCACAACAGCGTCAGTGTCAGATGTGAATGTCAACATTTTGATAAGAGTCCGCTAGCTCTAAAATGAGCCATGTCAATCATCCTTTAGGTTCAATATCGATTATCTGTATTCAACCACTAGACATGTAGAAAACAAAATTCAAACATTGTTTTCCAGCAATCCTGGAATTTCTGGCGAGTTATCTTTTGTAAGCGAAAAAAAGTTCAACAATAGAAAAGATATATAAGATAACCATTCAAGAACTGAACTGGTCTATTGTATCCCAAACTACTAGGTGGAAAGCGAGATACCATAGACAGAAGTAAAATTAGTTACAAAAATAGGTTTAATATATTGGTTTATCCAATTTGGTCTATCTTGATAGCTAGGTACTTAGTTGAAGATCATTTGCATTCTATTAATTAAGCAATATCTAAATTCAAATTCCTAATCCTTTTATCATTAACAAAATAAAAGTTTATAGATTTTAAGTCTGGTTAGGTGCATGGAAATAATTATTAAATCGTCAATATGAATCCTGAAAATAATAACAACAGGTAATTTATTAAATTATTAAACTAAGCGTACAGGGTGTCCGTGAATTGCGTGTACAACGTTGGTACAGATACTTCAGCTCGAAATAAGTCGATTTAGGCCAACTTACCTATATGAAAAGTTTCTTCGTTTGGCCGCTAGAGGTCGCCAAATCCAAAGTTGTTTTTTCTCATTCTTCAAATAATTCGAGAACGACTCGATCGATAGAAACCATATTTGGTATGCGTAATCGGGTGCGTTATTCACGTTTTTAAGTGATCCACTCAATGACCTTGACGTTTTACAAGTGTCCCTAAAAACTCGAACGTGTTTTTAATCAACCATAATTTTTCAACTGTCTGCGTTTGAGCAAAACTGTTTCAGACATTGAGCAGCTAGACTAATTATAAAACTTTTTTGTCTCTTAAGAAATTTTGATGTGAAGAGCGGTTCAATCACAAAAAACAGTTTTTTAATTTCATAATTTCATTTCTTCAACAACCTAGCAAGTCAAAAATATCACATATTGACCAAGTTGGCTTTGATTTGTTTCTGTAATCTGGCAGAATGTTATTTTATTTTGCTTGACAACCTCTTGTTGACAAAATGATGTTTTCAAGGTTGCTACATCGGATCAAGGAAATAGGAAACTCATTGTTTAGTAGAACAGAAATCGAAAAATTCGAAGAAAAAATTTGATAAGTTTTTCACTATGACTATTTAAAATTATGAAAACAGGTTGGCCAATTGGAAACTAAATAAGAAAAAACGAATCACTTCAGAATAACGATTAATTAGTTTACTCCCAAAATTTCATTCAACTATAGCAAATGTTCAAAATTTTGCTGAATAGAGAAGTTAATCCTCTTTGAGAAATCAAATTGGATCCTTGGCATTACTTCAGGGCCATTTTTGAAGGAGTTGGACGCATTTAAAATTCTCATATGTAACTTTTCTCGGTGTCAATTGGAAAAGAGTAAACTCTGGATTTTAAAGCACCCTAAAGAAAGAAGTCGCACGGTGTCAAGTCGGGAGATCGTGCTGGCCAACTTGCCGGACTAATAATGAAATTTACAATTACTGAAATCCATACGTTAATTTTGAATTGATTCTGATGATGTGTTCTTGTAAAAGCATGTGGATTTTCAATACTGTACACGTGTTCATTGTGAAGGTTAGTGATACCAGACCTAGTAAAAGTGCATTCGTCAGTAAATAGAACTTTCCTACTGAAGTGGAGATCCTGAGTTCTCTCTCTTCTTTGGATAAATCGGCAGAAAGTTAGGCGATTCTCAGGATCGTTGGAAAGTAATTCCTGAATTTTCTGAATGTGATATGGATGAAATAATTGTTCCTCATCAAGAATCATTGTTTTAGGAACGACCAACTGCAAACCTAAACAACGCGTATTTAATTGACGGTTTTCCTCAGCCATGTCCAAAATTTGTTCTTCGCGTTCTACCGTCCTTACTGTTCGTTGTCGTCCTCGACCCCAATTCCTGGGCTTGAAGCAACCATTCTCGTGGAGACACCTTTCCAGATTTCCAAACGTTTGGTGGTTCGGCACTATGCGATCTGGAAATCTTTCAGATATACTCTCGCGCTTTCACGTCAATCGCCTTGACAAAATCTGGACACCATAACCATACCAACCATTTCAGAGTAACTGTACATCTTCGTGCCTAATAGTGATGGAAATATCTCGAAAATACTTAGTTAAGAACTTGAGGAACGCTGTTGTGTCAACAATTGGTTGTCAAGCCTAATCAAATGACAATCTGCCAGACCACAGAAATAAATCCAAAGCCAACATGGCCAAATGCAACTTGCTAGTTGGTTGAAGAAATGAAATCATGAAATTAAAAAACTGTTTTTGTAATTGAACCGCTCATCATATTAAAATTTGTCAAGAGGTAAAAAAGTTTGATAATTAGCCTAGCTACTCAATGTCTAAAATAGTTTTGCTCAAACGCAGACAGTTGAAAATTATGGCTGATTTAAGACACGTTCGAATTTTTAGGGACACTTGTGAAACGTCAAGGTCATTGAGTGGATCAATTAAAAACGTGAATAACGCACCCGATTACGCATACCAAATATGAAATTATTTGAAACATAAGGAGAAAAATCTTTGGATTTGGCGACCTCTAGCGACCAAACTTTTCATTTAGGTAAGTTGGCCTAAATCGACTTATTTCGAACTGAAGCATGTGGTATAACGTTGCACACGCAATTCACGGACACTCTGTATATCTTCATGAATTTTCTATGAAGATATTTTAGAGTTTCATTGAGGACTCTTTTTTGTTTTCTGATATTATTTTTCTTTGAAAATACAATTTTTCCAGGACAGAGCCTGCTCGACTCATCTTTCTCCAAAAACTCTATGATCTGTTTTCTAACATTTTCGTAAGGCTTCACTTTCCTGTAGTTATTTTTTTCAAATACGAATGACGAAGTGACAGCTTTCAGTAATTTCTTCTTCTTGTATTCCTTCACAACATTACCAAAATTGTCGTTTCTCTTTTGGTTTTTTCAAACTCTCATAAATTTCAGCTAGATGTTTTTGCATAACCTTGAAGATAACAGTTTTCTTCACCTCAGTGTAACATTCTGTCCTTTCACTAAAGATTCAACGTTGTTTGTTAGTGAATTCTTTTTCATCTCTGTCTGCACCTGCATCTGTATCCTCTTAAATCTGATTCTATATTTGTTTTATTGCGCTTTCTTTTTTCATTTTCTCTTTCAACTCTGCATTTTCTCTCCTTAGGATTTCGATAATTTTCTTCTTCCGGAGTCTCCCTTGTCTCGCTCTACCATCCTCATGATTACGACGAGGCACGTTTTGTACTGGTTGATCGGGTGTAGGTCTAGCAGGCGGTGAATCATCTCGTAATCTATCTTCCAGTTTTTTCGCTTCCCTTTTTCTTTCGTTGTATACCTTACGTCTTAATCTCCATTCTTCTCTTTGGTTTCTCTTTTTTCTTTCCGACATTAGATCAATGGTTTTAATTTTACCTTCTTCTTTCCGTTTGTAGTATCGCATTTTTTCTTCTCCTCCCATTAATTGCTGGATCGGCTCCTTCTTTGTCGAAGTTTCCGCACAGTCTCTCTGCAGTTCATTTTGTTTCTGATGTTCTGCCTTCATTTTCTTATAGTCTATAGCTGAAAAAAGTATTGAATATGTTCTTATCTCTCAGAGAGAACTTCAACTTCTTCACGGAGTTGAACATAAAGGTGAAAATATCGAATATTTTTGTGAGTACCTCATCTACATATATCTTGAAGGACTGGTACTATGAATACTATGAATTTGATAAACGTCTTGTATGCAGAATTGGTTCTAACCTTTTTATTTTCCTTAATGCATCCTCAAGATGCACTGTCAAAACCACAACACGAGTTTGGCTCACTCAAACATTCCGCACTATGTAAGATCCAATCAACAACAGATTATGGAAACAGAATAAAAGGGCGGGAAGTGCTCTTCAAAGAAGACGCCGAATGAGCAAATGCTTTCGCCATCAACAGACCAAAAGATGAAATGAGTTAAACTTCATGGTGTTGAAGTCTGTTTCTAGGAACTACTTTCCACCTTTTCTTGAAGATGAAATGTTGGAATTCATTCCGTATTTTAGTGACAGATGCACAGATTTACCTTAACTCATCCATAGAATGCCCATTTTTTATTAATTTTCACATCAGTTCACAAACTGATGAAAATGAAATTTTGAAACACGCAGAAGGAACATTCACGGAGGTGAAATTCTCTGATATTTTCCGAAAAAATGTATAATTCCGTATAACAAGTATAATACAGGAGTGACAACCCTTGAAAATTTGGAAGATGGTAGATGGGTCGAGTGATACCTCGAAAGAAAGACATTATCTTTGTCTGCATCCCCGTGAATGAATTTTCATGATTGAAAACTATAGAAGATACAGAGTGAGCTACTGAAAAATAGAGGGGACTATCTATCGCCCTGAGCTATTCAAGTATTAGTGCAAAGGCTGTCATCTTCCGAAACACCATTCACATCTCAAATTTCAACCCCTAGAGCAGGGTACTTGAATAGCTCAGGGCGATAGATAGTCTTCTCTATTTTTCAGTGGCTCACTCTGTATCTTCTACAGTTTTCAATCAAAAATGAAAATTCTTTCATGGGAATGCAGACAAAGATAATACCTTTCTTTCGAGGTATCACTCGACCCATCTACCCTCTTCCAAATTGAAATGCGAGATGAAGATGGTACTTGATGAGGACTGCTATTGATCAGCATGGATCTGTTCCGTTTTAGTTCACTGAACTTTAATAATCTCAGGGAAATAGTCTTCCCTATCTTTCAGTTGCTCACCCTGTATCTTTTACAGTTTTCAATTGAAAATGTAAATTCGTTCAAGGCGTTATAGACAAAGATACCACCTTTCTTAGGAGTCATCACTCGACCCATCTTCCCTATTCAAAATGTTCAAGGATTGCAACCCACGCTTAGGGTGTTAATATTTCAGACAATATTGTATCCCAAAAGATGTCCCCCTTGAAACAAAAATTGACCTGTTCTTGCGTTTTGATCAGAAATGAATATCTTGGTAGATATAGCCTCTGTTTAGTTTTCGTTGAAGCACCCTGTATAATGAAGTCTAATTTCATTAAAAATACACTCGGAGGCAAAATTAGCGGAACACTCGAAAATTTAACCAAATTCGAAGTCCGATATTTTTCCTAATTCTCAACCGATTTAGATGATTTTTTCGGCAAGTTATAGATCAACTTTTCTACTTTGTAGAAATTATAAGAGAAAACGAAAAAATTTGAAAAAATTTTATACGGGGGCAAAACTAAAAGTGTTTTTTTTTCAAAAATTCGTAACACCCTGTGGAATTTCGTGGTCCGAGTTGAAACGTACAATATCATGGTCTGTCAAGACACATCTTCCTACAGTTACGCCCTTCTTGTTTCATGCATTTATTTCTATTTTTACAAGAGATATCAAGAATTTGAAGCGAATAACGAAATGAAAATTTTTGAAATTCACTGGCCAATTTCACGCTCCGGGATAACTCGAAGTACACTGGAAAAATCGTTGATTTAGCACATTTATTTTTGAATTTTTTTGTGTGACACTCTATAATAATTATCATTCCTGTCCAAAATTGAGAGCAGGTGTGTATCCTGGCGATACACTAGTGAAATGAAATGAACATGTTGAGAAAAATTTTCATGATGACCCATAAAAAAAAACATTTGATTTTAGTAGCGAGTATGACCCCCCCGAGCTCTTATTACAGCGCGCATACGATTTCGCATACTCCCAATGATGTTGTCTATCATCTGTTGAGGTATGTTGTCCCACTCTTCCACCAAATCCAATGTCAGCTCTTCAACGTTGCCTGGATTCCGTTGTCGAACCCTTCTTCCAAGAATGTCCCAAACGTGTTCGATCGGGTTTAAATCCGGTGACCGCGACGGCCAGTCCATTCGTGTGATCCCAACTTCAATGAGATATTCTATCACTATGCGCGCAGTATGAGGGCGCGCGTTATCGTGCATCAGAAGGAAATTTTCCCCTATCTAAGGAGCAAAAGGCACAACATGGGGCTCCAAGATTTCTGTTATATAACGATGGGCATTAAGTGATCCATTGCCAATAATCTCCAGTTCTGTTCGTACTCCCAAGCATATGCCAGCCCATATCATAACTGACCCTCCATCGTATTGCTCAGTTCCTGCGAAGTTCGCTTAATTGTATCGTTCCCCTCGATGCCTCCATATTCTATCTCTACCATCCACGAAATTCACACAATATCGGCTCTCATCACTAAATAAAACTCGTCTCCACTGATTGATTGTCCATGCTACATGCTTCCTAGCAAACGCCAATCTTGCTACCCGATGGGCTCTATCGAGTCTTGGTGCTCTTGCTTGTGCGTATGATCTCAGACCAACTTCACTTAATCATCTTCTGACTGTCCTCACACTGACGTTAATGTTATCCACTGCTTGTAAAAGGTTACGAGCCTGAACAGCAGTAATACGAGGATTTCTTATGGTTTGATTGACGATGAAACGGTCATGTATAGCGCGGGTTGCCCGATTTCTTCCTTGTCCTCGCCTCTTCACGTACAATCCAGTTTTCCTGTAACGTCGGTAGATTCGATGGATAACCGACGTCGAGACACCCAACATGGTACCGACTGAGCGGTAGGTGAACCCTTCCTCGATCAATGTAACTGCCCTTGCTACTGAGGTTGGTGGTAAATCTCTCATTCTGAATGAAAAATACCGTTTCGAATCGTAAACAGTAAAAGAATCACAAAACACCGCAACCGATCCAATTTGTATCCAATCAAAGAATGGAAAACTCTCATTCTTTAAACAAGTGCAAATGTGGTCATATACAAAAAAAACGTGTGCTGTATTTCATATTTGATAAAAAAAGGTGTGTACATGTGTAAATGAAAAGTTTTATCAATGGTCCCAGAATTCGGTTGTGTATTTTAATACCTACCGACTGTTATCTCTTATTAATTCCTAATTTTCACCAAATTAACCAAATTGTCATCAATACCTAATGCAATTCGAACATAAAAATCGCAAACGATAATTTCGACACGCCTGAGTGATAATAAGAAACTCCAAATTGATAGACGAATTTCAATGACAATTTCTTGATTCAATGGAATTTCTCCAAAATGGTGATTTTCCACTTGAAATTAAATATATTTTGCAAAAATAGAGATAAACGCATGAAACAAGAAGGGCGTTTCTGTAGGAAGATGTGTCTTGACAGATCATGATATTGTACGTTTCAACTCGGACCACGAAATTCCACAGGGTGTTACGAATTTTTGACAAAAAAAATACTTTTAGTTTTGCCCCCGTATAAAATTTTTTTCAAATTTTTTTTGTTTTCTCTTATAATTTCTACAAAGCAGAAGAGTTGATCTATAACTTGCCGAACAAATCATCTAAATCGGTTGAGAATTAGGAAAAATATCGAACTTCGAATTTGGTTAAATTTTCGAGTGTTCCGCTAATTTTGCCTCCGAGTGTAGATGAATGAAGCTTACTGATGTAAAGAGTTGGTTTGAAAATTCATTTTTCATATTTTCAAGCGGGGTGAACTAAAAAAGTTCACTATTCACGAGAATTACCCATAAATACTGCTATAACTTCTTTCTATTTGGAATTTCTCACTAAAATTTTGGGACAGTATTTCTATCATACTAAGGAATATTTTCATTAAAGAAAATCATTTTTTTAATGAGGAAGTAAAAATCCCCTTCAGCGAACAACGTTAGTAAATGTAAGTGCGGATATTATAACACTAATAAGACATGAAAGCTGGAAATCTTCTCAAGTAGCAGAAGGATACACAAAAGATTCTCTGCAACATCGAAGAAATATTGAAAATCAATTAGTTAATTAATGGAGCGAATTCGGTAGCAACCGTCCCTTCATCTTCCAGTTCTTTATGTTACTCTACTTCTCAATCAACTTTTAATTTCAATAATTGTTCAAATACTATAAATATTAATATTAATGAAATGTAAATACAAATGTCTCAATGAATAACCTGTGTTATTATTTTCCAGATTTAATTTATTTGTTTTTGATTTATACTTTGCAGTCGTGGAGAAAATACAGTCTGTTCATTCTAACTTAGTAACGGAATATACTATTATCTTCGTCCATATTGTGGAAAAATAAAGGGGTCTTTCATCGGCAGCTTTCTTTTGAAATTTGCCGCAATTTCTGAACTGTCAATATAGAATTGTCATTGCATGGTAATTTGACAAGTAAAAACAGGGATTTTCAATCATGGAAAGATTTACTCTCTCACAAAGCATCAAAAAAGCATGACTCGCCCATCTGTAGTGAATTCAATCCACAAATTCTAACGTTGCGGACAAGTTAGTGAGATACAGCATCGAATACGTATTCATCCGGTCAGGTCAGCTGGAAATATCGTCGCTGTAACTGATAGTAAGGCTGAAAAACCAAATTTGTCAATTTCGAGACAATCACAGGAATTGAGCATTTCCCCAACCACTTTGCACCAACTGACCATGAACAACACCGTATAAACACCTCAAAAAAGTCTAGGGAACACTTCTGAATATCGATTTATCGTATCCAGAACGATCAATATGGATGATTTTTTGAGAAATGAACACCTGCATCAATTTCTCACCAAATTATGTAGAGTGCCGCAACAGTTTTCAGTTTTTTTATAAAAACTAAAAATGCAGCAGATGCGACGCTGCTTTATAATCATTTCATGTATTCAGTGTTTGAAATCAGTTAGTTGGCACTTTGTTTCTGTTGGTAGCACAAATAAAAGATTCAAGTTTTGTGATTCGACCATGGAAGGACGACATTTGACTAGAGAAGAGATGTTACGGGCAGTTGGCATGCTCCAAGCTGGCAGCTCACAACGGGAAGTATCCAGGGTTCTGGGAAGTAGCCCAAATGTCATAAACCGTTTATGGTCGCGTTTCAATGAAACCGGTTCCGTAGAAGAACGCCATACAGGTCGTTTCAGGATTACTTCAGTCGCCCAAGACCGATTTTTGGATTAACAAGCCAGAAGAGATCGTACTACCACAGCATCTCAATTAGCTCAAGAGCTATCACGAGTTCATAATGTACAAATTTCCGACCAAACTGTGAGAAATCCACTGCACGAAGATCAACTCCACTCCAGACGTCCTTTAAGAGTTCCACTGCTGACCCTTGGAAATAGCGCTGCTCGTTTAGCTTGGTGCCAAGAACACGTAAACTGGGATCAAGAAAGGTGGGCCACAGTTCTCTTCAGTGATGAATCTAGATTTAGTTATTATCCCAATTCGGGAAGAATTCGAATATGGAGGGAACCTGGGAAGCAAAACCGTCTCCAGCATGCTCGAGAAATTGTTAGACAGGGAGGCAGATCAGTGATGTTTTGAGGAGGTATACGCCTTGGTGGAAGAACTGACCTCGTTTTCAAACAGAACAACGTCACGGGAAATTCTTACGCAAATGAGATAGTTTTACCTGTAGTGGTACCGTATCTCCAAACAATGGGTCAAAATCCACTCTTCCAACAACATAATGCCCCTCCTCATCGTGCAACAGTTGTCTTGAACGTTCTTGAAGAGAATAATATCGATCTTCTACCGTGGCCATCCTGCTCCCCAGATCTGAACCCCATCGAGCATGTGTGGAACACCTTAAAAAGAAATCTCCTGCGTCAAAACGTCTTCCATCATGAACAGGAGCTTCGATTAGCAGTTCAGGGGATTGGAATGACTTAGGCCAAAATGTAATAGACAATTTAATATTGATCATGCCGCGATGATGCCAAAGTGTCATTAATAACAGAGGTCGACGTTCTGGGTACTGAAAAATATAAGTGTTTAACTAAATTTCATCATTTTCAAATTTCCAATATTTTTTATAATAGGTGCTTTGGAGAAGTCAAATATTATTTTGTTTTCTTGGGAATACATTATATACAATACATCCTAACAAAACCGAAAGATTTCTATAAATTCGAATCATCAAATTCATATTTTAAAGATATTGGTAAGTGTTCCCTAGACTTTTTTGAGGTGTTTATTTGCTGAATGAGCGCTGGAAATGCATAGTCGGATCCTGCTATTTTGAACCGAATTATTCTGAGTGATGAATCCCATTTGTAACTGCCTGGGTATGTCAATAAACAAATCTACCTCATTTAGGAATCCGAAAACCCAAAAGAAATAATCGAACAGCCACTTCATCCAAAACGAGTGACCATTTGGAGCGGTTTTTAGTCGAGAGGTGTTCCACATTTTTCGAAAATGAAGTTGGCGCAATCGCTGAAGTAAATGGAAACCGTTACAGAGCGTTGCCTGACTTTTTGGTCCGAAGTGGATGCTCTCGGGTTTCAGGGTGTTTATTTTCAACAAGATTGCGGCACGTGCCACACAGCTGGTGAAACAATGGCTCTATTGCAACAACAATTTCCTGAACGTGTGATTTCTCCCAATGGAAACGTGAATTGGCCCTCTAGATCATGCGATTTCACATCATTCGACTTTTTTCTTTGGGGCTACGTCAAAGATAAGGTCTACACTCCAGCAACGACTGAATCACTCAAGAACAATATTCGAGGTGAAATACCACCGCAATTATGCGAAAATGTAATGGAAAATTTCCTACAAAGAACGACCATTTGTAGAAAGGCCCGAGATGGACACTTGCCAGATATCGTGTTTCATTATTAACTTCAGAGTTTATACTTTGCATTGAAATAAAAATATCACCACCTTTCTCAAAAAAATGGTGTAAATATTGGGTTGGTTTCCTAATATTCAAATTGACAATTATCTTAGTCTACAGTAGGAGACTAAGATGGATAAAATTGTAGAAAATCTGCGATGAGAAAACTAAGATTCAGTAATAATCTGGGCAAAGTGACGACTTGAATTAAATACAGATATTTTGTGATCGTTTATTGTACAATTCAAGTTTACTTATGTACTGATTATTGCATGACGTAATAGATTGATGTCTCTGCTCCGAGTTCCGCGGGTGGTCCGTTTGCAAGGAAATCCATCAGACGCTAGCTTACAGAATTTCATTCCATATTTCCCGTCACGGTTCGTCGAATTGTTGATTAGGCGACTTGTGCAGTATTTTCACCGTATGTTGGTTTAAGTGGATGAACTTTTAAGGGTTAAACCAACAACTTGGCCCGGCCGCAGGGATGTAGGGCATGGTCGTCTAAGCGCGGGATGCTCGTTGCGCCTCTCTGGATAGCGCCCGCATTTTCATGCCCACTTCTTCTGTAGATTCTTCTCGTAGATGAAGACTTCGAGGGCTGAAATTGCCGCTTAAATTTGAAGATTTCTTCCGTACACGCCTCGTTCATTGCAAGCGTTAGATGGCCCAGTAAATGATGAAAACCGTCAACAGAATTGTTGCAATTATAATTACGCTGAATATAGTCGAATGTGTGGTAACCCATCTCCAGCGATATCTTGTGAACTCTTCATCAATATCAGATGCCTCGTTTTTAAGACGTGATATCGTGTCTGAAGCATTCAGGACGGGCGCTTCGTAGATATGTAGATTCGATGAAGTTTGATGTGCATCTTTCTGTAGTATGGATGGTTTGATTTTTCTGTTATAGGTTCCTATGACTGAGAACGTTTCGGTTGCAGCGTATTTAGTTTCGTTTTTATGATATAGTATGGAGCGACGAGACGGATTCCAGTATTGTTCAAAGTGATTTCTTGCCGTCTGCCATTGCAAATTATAGCTGCTCTGGATGGCACGTTTGCAATGAAAAGCCAGGTATTTGGTTTGTGGAGTTGCTTCCATGCAATGGTTTTTACAGTGTACAGGGTGTTTCTGCAGACAGGTTCGTCTACTCTTCGGTAGATCTGATCAATTATGCAGGTGGGATTCTTATCCATACTTTTTATGATGGTCGGGTCGTAAATATAAGTGTTTCCACCAATTGATATGACTTGAATAACTTGGTCGTTCGAAATTATTTCGAACTATTTTTGAGTGTCATAGTTGACAGCCAAGAAGGGAGTTGACACTTGTATGCCAACAAAGGTTCCATTCTGTTTCTTCATGGGTTGATCTTCTCCAGGCTATGGCGTGTAGTGGCTTGTCTTCTGGGGATAATCCGACTTGTCCATACATTGTCTCCAGGTCGGCAATTAATGGGACTCTGTGTTTCTTCCAACGAATTACAATATCAAGTAGATTCTGTTGTATTGTCGGTCCAGTATGAAGAATATCATTCAGGCTGATTCCTGTACTGGTCTTTGAGGAACCATCGAAAACCACCTTTGGTTTTCTCTTACCACCGCCATGTGTGGTATGTAGCATCGAATAACTTCGGCATTTCTTTTGAATCATCATGTGATTCAAATCAAGATATTCCTTCATAAATTGTTCGTAATCAGACTCGAGCCTTTAATCAGTATCAAATTCTTCTCGAGTTGAAGTAGACGTGCTATGGCTTTGTTGCGAGATTGACCTAGTTTGTTGACATCGGGAATTTTTATAGTGTATACACCTTCTTGATAACGTTGAACTGTTTGTTCATAAAATGATTCGCAGTATTCATCATCCGGAGATGTTCGTTTTTCTGATTCGACTTCTTCCAATTCCCAGCATTTTTCGAGTTGCGATTCTTGATCGACCTTCGTGACGAGACTTATTATTTCAAATGATGGCCCAACTTCTTTCGTGCTGTCTAATAGTATATATCCCAATTCGGTGTTTTGTGCCAATATACCATTTTCGGAGTTTTTGATTCCATCCAACATAATTTGTGAATATATATCTACTCCCAACAGAACGTCGATGGGTCCCGGTTTGTAGTATTATGGGTCGGCTAGGAGTATTTGTTCCCAATCGTTGATAGAGTGACTATCTATTTCTACCCTTGGCAGAGTGGTTGTGAGCCTTGGTAAAATGAGTAACTCCACCGCAGCTTGGAAATTGCTTGAAAATCGAGGACTTTCCATTTCGAAAGTTCGGCCATCCCGGACCCAATTCCAGTAATTTCTGCTGTTTTGATGGTTGTAGCCCTAGAAGTTGAGCTGCACTTTCTGTTATGAGCGATACCATTGAACCTTGGTCTACGAAGCATCTGAGAGTGACATATGGTCCATTTGCCGACAAAAATTTAGCATAAGCCGTAGGTAGAAGTGCAATATATCTTTGATTAGGTGCCAATGAAGCATTTCTCAGGTGAATTGTTATGGCGGTCGAGGTCGACGGAGTTCAACTTGATATCACCTTAGCGTTCGCTGAAGTTGAAGTTCTAACTTTGGCATTCTTGATCGTTCAGATGTCCTAGATAATTTTTGCAGATTTTGTGTTCTCGGATGAATGAGTTCCTATCATTGACTGATAATTTCCGGAACTGTCCGCAACGATATAAGGGATGATAATTTTCATTTGCAGCACACGCATTTTTGAACTTATAGATGATAGCTCCGTATTCGCCATGCTTGCTTGACGTTATTTTTGTTGTTGGAATTCTTCGTTGGATCGGATTTTTTGTCGAATTTTCCATGACTTCTAGTGATTGGAATCTCTTTTCGAGGAGTGATGTGGTGAAGTGGAGTTCTTGTATTTCTTTTGGATTCTCAAGAGTCTGTTCATAGAGCCTTCTGGTATCTGGATCAAACTTTTTCGTCGGGATATGTGCGATGAATGGACCCCATGTTGATGTATCTTTTCCAAGATTTTCTATGGCACGAAGAACTTTGAACTGCTGTATCATGCAGATTTGTAGGTTAGTGTTGGAAGATTCAGTATGTTGTCGAGATATTACGTAAAATTATTCGCTCTTTGTATCGGTTTTCAATCAGTTCCCAGACGTCATCGTAGTTTGCATTGGTGATGCTGAGATGTTGAACAATTTTGCTCTGTTTTCAGGATCTGCATTTTTTGAGCAGCACCTTTCGATTTGTCGTATACTCCTTGGACGAAAATATCTCTGGATCTTTGTCATGACTCGTAGTTCCCATCAAATGTCGCAATAGTTAGGTTGGGCATTGGCACGTTGGATTTTTGTTCTGAGTTTGAATTTTCGTGTAAATTCTCCAGAGTTTGTAGATATTTGACCTTCTCCTTCTTTAGGACTTCGGAATTGTATTGCGCAACTTCGGGACTTGCCATAATTTCGATCTTCTCAACTCACTCCCATTTTTTCGTCAGAGATTCTTGGCGGATCTCGTTGAAAGTGATTGAGTGGTCAGTAGAAAGGTATTCGTTGATTTCTTCTATTTCATCATATACAGTAGGGATTTTATCAACGGAGTTGCAGCCACTTGTGTAGTCTATTTATTCAGGTTTGATTGTATTTTGTCGAGGAGCAGAATGGCTTCTTCGTGAAGACTTTCGGCGCTTTTGTGATAGCCTTCTTTGAAGTAGTGAGTAGTGTAGAATCGATTCCATAGTGTTTCTAGTTCTTTCGATCGTGTAACAAGGTAGGGCTCACAGAAAATCTTTCTTCATATTGGTTAACAGCTTTCTGATGGCCTTGCCGGTTTCGATTTGTTCGGTGACTTTGGCTTCCATAGTTGTTTGTGGACTGTATATTTTGGCAGTAGGTAGTGAATGGATCACGACGCCTCTGGTTCAGTGAAAGACCATATAAATTTCGGGTTTGTTTCCCTAATATTCTACAGTAGGAGACTAAGATGGATAAAATTGTAGAAAATCTTAATCTGCGATGAGAGACTAAGATTCAGTAATAATTTGGGCACAGTGACGACTTGAATGAAATACAGATATTTTGTGATCGTTTATTATACAATTTAAGTTTATTTATATACTGATTATTGCATGACGTAATAGATTGATGTCGCTGCTCCAAGTTCCGCGCGTGGTTCGTTTGCACGGGAAATCCATCAGACTAGCTAAGGAATTTCATTCCATATTTCCCGTCACGGGTCGTCGAATTGTTGATTAGGCGACTTGTGGAGTATTTTCACCTCATGTTGGTTTAAGTGGATGAACTTTTAAGGGTGAAACCAACATTTTATTAGGAATTGAAAATGAAACCAGCCGATGAAAAACCTTTTCTATTTTTGGCACTTTTTCGTTTGAATTTGAATTTGAAGTTAGAAGAATTTTCATTTTTATAGGATGTACGTGGAAAGGCAGGCCCGTACAATTAGTGATACACTACGAAAACGGTTTCACGTTGCTAGAGGCAGGAACAGGTTCACGGACACTCTGGAGACATTCCTTTGATCAGTTGAGGCATTCGTCGGACGACGGCAAGAGGATGTTATTTTTAGATTTCGGCGGAAATGGCGAGGAATCCGAAGTGGTAAGCATTTTCTCAGATACTAACTACTTCAAACTTCAAATCACACTTTATATGGTGAATTGATATTTCTTTCCAGGAATTTCAGTATTCCATAAATAATATTTTTCAAATTTATATGATAAAATAAGAATAATACTTCAATTATCATAATAGTTTTCTTTCTGCTATGTGGTATGGTTATTGTAGAAGACGTAAACTTTACTGAACTCATATCTATATGTGTGAAATGAGCAGCATTACTAAGTTTCTGCTGTTTATTTATAGTCGAAACAGTAAAAAGGCCGCACTGTCGATTTTTTGCGGATTTTGATGCAGAAACTCGCGTTCGATTCAGAAAGACTGCAGGAAAATTTGTGAACAATTTTCATTAACTGTTTCTGGGAAATTGAATGGTGAGTTTCGAACTTCCCGACGATGAGTGTCCCCATGTACCTGGTGTCAAGGGTAACCGATATCCGGACATCTTCTGGAGTATACTGGGTGATTCACCAGTGGCGTGGTGCTCTATAGCTCGTATACTATTTAAGATTTCAATTTTGTTCGAACGGTATTGTATTAAGATAGTAAAAATCTACTTCAGCAATTTATTTTGAAGTAAACAGGGTGTCCCAATTTTCTATAAAAAATCTTGGGAGGTTTTTTCAGATTGGAAGACCACTTTTTTGTTGAAGATTCAAGAGCGTCCTAAACTCTGTTATAATGTCTTTAAGTAATAAGTTTTTTGGTGAGTAGTTTCGTCACAATATATTTTTTCCGTAAAAATTCATGAAAATAAGCTCTCACATCATCGCATGCTCCTTCGGCCAGAGAGGATGAATACTTTTTTCCTTTCGTTTTCTTATTGCCCAAGGATAGCTTTATTGATGAATTGAAATAGATTATCCTCATTTTATACAGGAGTGACTCAAAAAATTATTGAATATTGTAATTTTAAAATATCATATCTTGATTTTTTCTAATTTAACATCCTGTATTTTATTATTCATGTCAACGCATAAATATGGTGCCATATTTTTGCAAAAGTAACCTTATCTTTATCTTCGACTATTTTGGAATTAAAAAAAGATAAACTAAAATAATAAAATCAGAGGTTGCAAAAAAAGATTTCATTAGTACATATCATTATACTTGATCAGAGAAATGGAGATATTTTAAGGTATTCGTGTATGAAATACGTAATAGATTGGGTTTTGGTGAGATGATCTACAAGGTGTTGAACTATTTCAATAAGTGTTCGAAATGTTGCCCGTTTCTTTGTAGACACAACTCAATCCTTCTGAGGAAAGACCGTTGAACTCTCGACAGCATTTGCGGATTAACTGACTGAGAGGCGTCGACTATTCTCTGTCTCATATCCAACTGTGTTGTAGAAGGAATCTGGTAAACGATGCCCTTAATATAACCCCGCAAGAAAAAATCTGGACTTGTAAGGTCCAGAGACCTAGCTGGCCATCTAACAGGACCACCACGTCCTATCCATTTGTTTGGAAATACATGATCAAATGCTCCCTAACCTGATGTGAGTAATGTACTGGTGCTCCATCCTGTTGAAACCACAAATCTTGTCTTATATGCTCTGGTACATCGTCTAGTAATATTGGTAGATGATTTTGCAGAAAATCTGAATAAATTTCACTATTGAGGTGCCCTTTGAAAAAGTGCGGCCCAATTAGATATCCATCTACTATAGCGGCCCATACATTCAAGGACCAACGATGCTGGTGATCTATTTGTCTCATGAGGTGTGGATTTTCCATGGCGTAATAATGAAAGTTGTGCCTGTTAACAAGCCCATTCTTGTGGAAAGTTGCCTCGTCCGAGAAAAGAACTCTGCTAAACATATTTGGATTTTCCGCTACTTTGACTTGCCCAATTGCAAAAATTGATTCGATTTTCATAGTCTTGATTGTTCAGTTCCTGATGCAGCTGTACATGATATGCATGAAATTTATTCACTTTCAAGATTCTCTAGATGGAAGTTAACAGAGAAATCTCTCCTTGGCTTTTATATGGGTCCTCTGTCACTGTCAACAAAAATGATAACTGGTTGTCTCCATCTGTAGCAGTTTTTGGTTTTTCATGTTTTTTGTAAGCGATATTACCCTATTCGATTTATCTAATTTGAAGTTTTTCAAAGCATCTTGCATTAGGATGCCTCTTATCAAGGAACCTTTGTGCATAAACTCTACTTTTCGACAAAGAATTTCTATCACACTCACCCAGAATGAAAATCATATCAACCATTTCTTCTTTGGAGAACTTCAAGGCAGTCAATTAAGAAAATTGAGTTCAAACCTCACTTTAACAACGTTCAATAACGAAACACTGATAAGTTCACCATGTAAAATGCAGAATATGATATGTCCGGACACCTGACAGAAGGCACAAACAAAAAAAAGTGTCAACACATACCTCGATTTACGTTTTAATCATCTTGATTTTATCATTCGTTGAAAGAATTATCTTGTTTAGGTTTCATTTTTACTACTTGAATCATTACAGAAAAAAACTTCTGTGTGAATTATGATGCATGTTGATGAGTTTGATACAGTTTGTAGAATTTTCATCAAAATTTTTACAAATAATCGAATATTTCGAAAATGATTGAAAATGAAGATAAGATTACTTCTGCAAAATATAGCACAATATTTTATGCGTTGACATGAATCATAAAATACAGGATGTTAAATTTGAAAAATCAAGATATGATATTTTTAAAATTATAATATTCAATAATTTTTTTGAGTGACTCCTGTATAAAATGAGGATAATCCATTTCAATCCATCAATAAAGCTATCCTTGGGCAATAAGAAAACGAAAGGAAGAAAGTATTCATCCTCTCTGGCCGAAGGAGCATGCGATGATGTGAGAGCCTATTTTCATGAATGTTTACGGAAAAAAAATATTGTGACGAAGCCATTCAGTAAAAAAACTTATTACTCAAACTAATTATAGCAGAGTTTAGGCCGCTCCTGAATGTTGGTCTTCCAATCTGAAAAAACCACCCAAGATTTTTTTTTAGAAAATTAGAACACCCTGTTTAATACAAAATAAATTGCTAAAGTAGATTGTTACTTTCTAAATACAATATGATTCGAACAAAAATGAAATCTTCAAGAGTGTATGAGCTACAGAAAACCGCGCCATTGGTGAATCACCCAGTATATCGAGAACCCACCTTTCCTGATATTTGCATCACTCAACACATCCAAAATCTCTTAAATACGAAAATAAGATCTTTTTGGAATAAAGGTTGAAAAGGGTGGGGATAATATGCATCCTTGCCTCACGCCCTTCTCTATTTTTTTGTCGTTAGTTGTTCTATTTTATTATATTGCATTTCTTTGAACTATTACAAGATACTAACATATATTTTGTTACAGGAACTCGATGTAGAAGTCTGTCCGAAACCCATAGTATTCATACTTCACAATTTCCTGTCAGCCAAACTTCATCGACTAGGATTGTATGCGTAACATATACCATCTTAATTTTTTGATGATGATATATCATTCCACAAAATATCAACAAACATTTTGTCAATTAATTGTTAATTTTTTTTTGGGAGGTATAATTTAGTTAAATATTAATTATTAAATATATATATATATATATATATATATATATATATATATATATATATATATATATATATATATATATATATATATATATATACAGGGTGAATCAGGATGAACTCTACATGCTTCTACGGTGGGGCTGATTAAGACCCGGTATTGAAAAGTTCTGTAGATTCTTGTTGGTGGCTCTACGGACTGTTTTTTGGAAATTGCCAAAAAATTTTAGTCCCCCTAAAATTCTCAATAATTAGTGGAATAGAAGGATGTGTTGCTATTTCAAATGCTTTTGGTGATTTTTGCTGGAGTCTTCGAAGATCCACAGAAGCCTGTTATTTATAAAAATAATCATCATTTAACAAAAATATCGAAAATAAAATAGCTGAACTGAATGTTACTAAAGGTCCTGATATGATTCCCCCAATATTCATTAAATCATGTTGCTCATCTTTGTCGATGCCTCTTCAAATAATATTCAGTAAGTCTCTTCTGCTGGGAGTGTTTCCGGATAGATGGAAACTGGCCAAAATTGTACCTATTTTCAAGAATGGTAAGAAAAATCTAATAAACAACTATAGGCCGGTGTCCATTTTACTTTGGTAAAATATTTGAACCGATTATAACTGATCGACTTTTTCATCTATGCAGTTCTAGAATCACAAAGTATCAGCATGTTTTCTTCAAAGGGAAATCAGTTCTCACGAATTTAACCCCATATATCAATTTCTTGTCCAAAAGTCTTGATGATGCTGTTCAGGTGGACGCGGTTTATACGGACATGGCTAAGACATTCGACAAGTTGCACCATGCTACTTCATTAAGTATTCTCTCAGATTTTGGTATGGCTGAATCAATGACGAGATGGTTGCAATCATATTTGATGAATAGGTCACAGTTTGTCTTGGAGTCTTCAGAAATGCACCTTGTAACGTCCAGGGTACCTCAAGGTTCTCACATTGGACCCCTTCTTTTCGCCATATATATCAATGACATTTCTGAGTGCTTCCCTAATACTTCACATGAACTCTTTGCTGATGGTTTGAAAATTTACAAACGAATTGAATCTCATGCTGATACACTGTTGTTCCAAAGTGATTTAGATCTCTTTTTTGTTCTGAAAGTCCCGATATTTTGAACTAAATGTCGATAAATGTCAGCACATAACCTTTACAGAAAACATCAACATCATACATACCTTCTTTTCTCTCATGTTATTTATAAAAATAATCATCATTAAACAAAAATATCGAAAATAAAATAGCTGAACTGAATAATACTAAAGGTCCTGATATGATTCCCCAATATTCATTAAATCATGTTGCTCATATTTATCGATGCCTCTTCAAATAATATTCAGTAAGTCTCTTCTGCTGGGATTGTTTCCGGATAGATACAAACTGGCCAAAATTGTACCTATTTTCAAGAATGGTAAGAAAAATCTAATTAACAACTATAGGCCGGTGTCCATTCTAAGTCACTTTGGTAAAATATTTGAACCGATTATAAGTGATCGACTTTTTCATCTATGCAGTTCTAGAATCACAAAGTATCAGCATGTTTTCTTCAAAGGGAAATCAGTTCTCACGAATTTAACCCCATATATCAATTTCTTGTCCCAAAGTCTTGATGATGCTGTTCAGGTGGACGCGGTTTATACGGACATGGCTAAGGCATTCGACAAGTTGCACCATGCTACTTTATTAAGTATTCTTTCAGATTTTGGTATGGCTGAATACATGACGAGATGGTTGCAATCATATTTGATGAATGGAGTCTTCAGAAATGCACCTTGTAACGTCCAGGGTACCTCAAGGTTCTCACATTGGACCTCTTCTTTTCGTCATCTATATCAATGACATTTCTGAGTGCTTCTCTAATACTTCACATGAACTGTTTGCTGATGGTTTGATATTTTACAAACGAATTGAATCTCATGCTGATACACTGTTGTTCCAAAGTGATTCAGATCTCTTTTTTTGTTCTGAAAGTCCCGATATTTTGAACTAAATGTCGATAAATGTCAGCACATAACCTTTACAAAAACATCAACATCATACATACCTTCTTTTCTCTCAATAATCAGGATGTGACTAGGATTGAACAGGTTAAGGACTTGGGTCTTAGATGTCAAACTTTCATATGCACTTCATGTGGATTGCATAGTATCGAGAGCTTTTAAAATTCTTGGTTTTATACTTAGAATTACTAAGAACCCTAGTCAGGTCAATTTTGGAGTGTGCCACACCTATCTGGTCACCCTTTTACCACGTTCATATGGAGAGAATTGAGAGAGTATAGAGAAAGTTTTTTAAAAGTTTAAATTACAAATTTAATCGCAATTTGCTGCAAAGTGATTATAAAATCAGCTTGTGCCGATATCATGTCTTAAGCTTGGAAGGTAGACGTGCTCTATTTGATGGTGTTTTTTTGTATCGAATTTTGAATAATTATTACAACTACCCTTCGATTAATTTCCTCACTTTTAATGTTCCTCAATATCATAATCATCATAACACCTTATTTTACGTACCTAAAACCCGAACTGCTCTATACTACAACTCTGTCGTTTCAAGATTAATGCGTTCCTGTAATTACCACTTGAAGAATTTCGGTTTGTTTAATATGAGCTTGGTTTATTTCAAGAAAAAAATGATTTTATATCTAGCAAACCATTGTAATTCATGAAATGAAGCTACAATCGACAACTTTGTTTCTATATTAACTGGATTTTTTTCTTGTATCATTTGAATTGAAAATGTTTTCTTCTGTTTTCATTAGTTAGTCAATATTGATAGAATATCTGTCGAACTTTGTTTATAATTATCTCAAATTGTTTTTGTACAGAACCCCGGTAATTGGAAAAATAAATATTGCCGAAAAATTGAGGAAATTCTAGGACCGGACTGAAACATCCTCATTTTCAGTGTTCAGGCAGAAATATCATACTGTATATTGAATTTTTAACACATCCTATTTTTTTCTAGAAAAAACACATTAAAAATTGAATAATCAGTTATAAATTCTCATGGCACACGTACATATTTTTTTAATCGGGAGTCTGGAATCGAGTAAAAACAGAAAAACAACTTGACAATTAACGTCTTTTAACCGTACTGTTGAATTCTTCATCGGATTCGACTAGAAAGATCTCGTTCACAAATATGCAGGGTCGAACTCAGACGTTTTGAAAATCTGGTGTCGAAGCTAAGGAACGCTCCCTTCCTGCTTTTTCCAATTATCTTACGAATTCGAAAATATAAAAAACATTTTGATGTTGCTTTCATCTAGAATTTACATTCACTCCAATTTCCACTTCAGAAACGTGCGTTGCGAGTTAGGCGGCAAATTCATCGAAGGAGAAATCAAGATCACATCTTTGTTCACTTTATATTCCCGAGACAAGGAACACGGTAAATCGTCAAGAGGAACAGAAAAAAAAGTAAATAATAGTGAAAAAAATGGCAGAAATCCTGCCAAACTAACTGATACCTACGTAGAAAATTCAAATCAGTGTAAAAATAACAATAATCTTCAAATTTCACCCCCCCGAAGATAGGTCCTCAGAACCGCCGTCGTGATGCTTTGGACTTCCGAAACTCCGCCATATCTGTTTCCTTTGAGGTACGACTTCAATTGTGGGAACAGATGGAAGTCGTTTCAAAACTTCTATCTAGAATACTGCGTTGACTGTCTAACCTGCTGCAACGTATTCGTGTTGTACAATTCCATCAATATCGAAAAATTCGATGAGTAAAGATTTCACTTTCGATTTTGACATTCTGGCTTTCGTGGGGCGCTTACCTCCTTCAATACCACTGCATGTTCTGCGTTTTGGTCTCAGGGTCGTATTCGAACACCCACGACTCGTCACCACTGATAACATTCGTCAATTAGAGAAATCATGTCCTGACAGATGAACAATCGGAGCTCTTTCTGCTCAACTGTAAACACTTTGGGAACCATTTTCGCACACAGCTTACGCATCCCTAAATCTTCGTGTAGCATCTGCCGAATCGTCTTCTTGTTGATGCCCAACTCGTCTTTCAACATTCTAAGGCTTACCCGACGGTCTCCGAGCACTTGCGAGAGTAGCCGATCGAGGTTTTGTGCGTTTCGAGAGGTGGAGGTTTGAACACCTTCGCTCGGATCATCCTCCACTATCTCTCTGCCGTTTCTGAACCGCTTTGACCAATCGTAGACAGCTGATTTTTTCAGACAATCTTTCTTATACAAGTCGGTTAACTGTTTCATAATTTCCACGGAAGTTTCGCCGCGTTTCACCAAAAATGTAATCACTCCTTTTTGTTCAGTTCTTTTATCACTCATCTTCACGACGGTTGGTCAAAACAGGTCGATGTTCAAACGACAATAAAACAACTGATCAACACAAAACTTGCACAGGCGGACGCAGAAATGAATTCTGTTTCAAATGAAACCAATGCGAACGCTGCAGAGTTAACAACCGCCGCAGCATTGCCAACTTAATTGACATACCTCGTATACCTGATAACGTCAAGCTGATTTCGATCTCATCGCAAGCTTCGCAAATTCTGTCTTCCAATTATTGACGCGAATTAATTTTTACCTTGTTAACTAAATCCCTTAAGTATCGCCCTAAAAATTGAACTAGAACCGATCAACTGCTACCTTTATAAGACACATCACGTATTCAATGAAAATCGTTGCTAGCAATGTTTTATTGATTTTTCTGCGTAAACATCAAGATGCTTATGCACTTCGTTCCATAGAAAATTATGGAATGACTCTATGTTCTAATACAGAATCACAGATCGGTGTTGTTTCTGTCAGAACAACTGGTAGGTCTGAATTCATTTTATTGCTCCTTCTTCGGTTATTTCAAAGTATTTCTAGAAATTGAAAATGCCGATTCGTTTCTCGAATACGCAAATATTATATAAGTAAAAACCGAAGAAGGTATCCAGACAGCAAAACGCCCAATCATCAGACGTTCTCTTCTGTATTCAGAAACTGCAGAGAACATGGAAGATTCTCCTCTGGGATACGAGCGACTGAAATTGATCCAGCAGTCTTCTTCTTTTGGTGCATCTCCTTTCACTGGAGGTTAGCGATAACCAAGACGTAAGATTCTCGATCTTCTACAGTTCTAATTAAGGTTTGTAGGTTCATCCCTCTCCATTCCCTAATATTCCTCATCCATGATATCTGGCGTCTTCCTGGTTCCCATTTCCCTTGTAATCTAAATTTTATAATGAGTTGAGGTAACTTATACAGGGCGTTTCATAATAGTAATCCCCTCAAGTCACAACTTAAGGGGATGAATCTACGTGCAATTTTAAGAAAAAAAGGTCATATAAACATAGGTCCTCAAATGCTTCGTAACGGAGCTACATGGTGTTGAAATTTCCAGAAAAAATTGTTTTTTTCTTCAAAACTCCTGCAGTTTTTGAGATATTCAGCCCAGATTTGGAACGCAAGCTATTTTTTACAGCCTCCATCATTACACGTTCTAAATTTCAACTGAAATTCACAAGGTGTTCTCTTTTCCCTCTCTCCTTTTGCCCTTTCAACCATTTTTGCAGCACGCCACTGATCAGCGTGTAATCAATTCTTGTCATCTTCTTTCATTTTACAAACTTTTTTGACACTTGTAATTTTTTCGTATCTCCGACAGTTTTAGGGTGAAAAATTATTGAATTTGAATTATTTGAATTGTATATTATTCGTTAAAAAAATAATATAAATACTCGATAGATATGCCCAAAATTTGCTCTTATTTTATAGCTCGTCTTCTGAGACTCAACTTATACTTATTCTATATCGAACTAAAAAAAAACAATTGAAAATTAAATAAATTACTGGAAGTGTCCTCCACCTGCAAGAATACAGGCCTCTGTCCTTCTTTGCATATCATTACGCACTCTTTGAAATATTCCTTGGGTATTTCTTATCGTGTCACAAGAGGTTAATATTCGTTTTCTTAATTCTTCTACAGTGTTCACTGGAGTGGTATAAACTAAACGTTTGAGATATCCCCATGAGAAAAAGTCTGAACTATTTAAGTCTGATGACCTAGGAGGCCATGGTTCTGGCCCACCCCGACCCATCAATGATGGGTGTTTAATAACTGTTACAATTTCTATTTCACTATTATCAATCCTCAAGTGAGCTGATTCACTATCAAACTTTTTTCGTTTCTGTCTATTAGAAAAAATGATCGCCTTTGTTTTGGAGACATTAAGCTTCAGTTTATTTAGATTGAGGTATTTTGCCACCCTTTCCAGAACAACATTCATTTTTTCCACTACTACACACTCTAAAGTATTACCAGTGCATGCTAACAGAGTATCATCGGCAAAGAGGTTAACCAATTCGCAATCAACAAACAGTTCTAAGTCATTAAGATATAGCAAAAACATAAGTGGGCCCAATACACTACCCTGAGGCACACCCATCTCTACTGTGATCTCATATGACAGTACCTCACCTAATTTATTACTCCTCCCCTGCAAATGATCGTTCAACCAATCATACACTACCCCCGCTATACCCATCCTGTTCAACTTCGACAGTAAAATCATTCTATCTATTGTTTCAAACGCTCTCTTTGAGTCTAGAAAAACAGCAATAACAAATTTCCCTTCATCGACATAAATTTTGAATGTATTTATCATGACCTGAATTGCAGACTCACATGAAAAGTTTTTTCTGGAACCAGACTGACGATCAATCAAAATTTCATTATTTTCAATACGTTTAATCAGCTGATTATATACTATCGATTCAAGAAGTTTTTCAATAGAAGGCAAGGTGTTTATCGGTCTGAATTCCTCTGCTTTACACGTTCCAGCTATCCTTTGGATGGGAATAATCGTACTGATTTTTAATTCTTCAGGAATTCTTCCTGTATTAAGTGAAGTATTCCAGAATAACATGACCAACTCTTGAAAATCCTTATATTATATTGCTTATGAGGAATTTTATGGGAACTTGAACTGTTTGTCAATTTCCAAAAAGAACACCCTGTAGAGTCACCAACAAGAATCTACAGAAGTTTTCAATAGCATCGAATTGCATCCAACGTAAAAGTAAGACAATTTCATCCGGTTTCATCCTGTATATATACACAGTGACAAAAAATCCGGAAATTTGAAATAAAACGTGAAAATCTTAATCTACTTCAATAATTATTGAATCTCCTTCAAAATATACTACATTGAAGCGATACACATGTGCCAACGTTTTTTCCAATCATCGAAACATTTTTATAGGCGCTTTCAGGGATGGCCTTCAGTTCCTTCTGCGTATTTTCTTTTATGACGTCTATGGATTCAAATCAGATTCCCCGGTGCGGCAATTTCATTCTGGAAAAAATAAAAAAGTCACAGGGAGCTAGATCAGGCGAATAAGGCAGCTGCTCGATGGTAAGTATCGAGTGTTTGGTCTCCCAGTCGTTAATAATCGTGGCTCGATGGGATGGTTTCACAAACCCGGCGAATATTTTCACGCAAACGTCTCAAAACGGTTAAAAAGATGTCCTTATAGACCGTTTGACCTTACGAAGAGAATTCATAGAACTATGTCTCGTCACCAGTTATGGTCCGTCCCATGAACGTGGGATTAGAATTCGCACGATCCAGCATGTCTGCAGCTACCTACACCCGATACTGTTTTTGAAGAATATTCAACTCTATCGGACCAAGCCGAGCGGCGACGCGCCGCATGCTCAATTGGTTCACCACAATCAAATGAGCGATTTCACGAGAAATGTTGAGATCACGAGCTATCTCTCCAACACTGGCTTGACGATTGTCGAGCACCATTTCCTTAATTTTTTGGACGTTATCGTCGGTTGAAGAGGTCGAAGGTCTTCCGGAACGAGGAAAATCTTCGACGATCTTCCGACCATCTTTGAAGGCTTTGTACCACACGTACTTTAGGGTTTTCGATAAAACAATAAGCCTTTATCAGCATTCGCAACAATTCAGCACACGGAATTTCGTTCAAAACACAAAATTTGAGACTAACTCTTTGTTCAATATCTTTTTCCATTGTAAAATTCGCAGAATACCACTGAGGACGACTGGTTTCAACAGCTGTCGTAAAAACCGGGAACTGATCGCGCTCATGTTTGGCATAGTAATTAAGGACAATCAGTCCTACCAACATACAGAAACTTAAAATACTTAAAAATACTCAACGCTGGCAATTTAAATGACAATTTCCGGATAAGTGTCAAAGTAGATATATATATATATATATATATATATATATATATATATATATATATATATATATATATATATATATATATATATATATATATACAGTGTGCGGCAAAAGTCCTACGAGTTATGTTATGAAATTTTCACTGGGTCGATATCTTTGAAACTAAGTGTGCGGCAAAAGTCCAAAAGTCCGAAGCGACCCATTGAGACTTTTATATGCATACTTATATATATATATATATATATATATATATATATATATATATATATATATATATATATATATATATATATATATATATATATATATATATATATATATATATATATATATATATATATATATATATATATATATATATATATATATATATATATATATATATATATATATATATATATATATATATATATATATATATATATATATATATATATATATATATATATATATATAGTTAGTTATGTTATGAAATTTTCGCACTGGGTCGATATCTTTGAAACTAAGAATAGAAACTCGTTTCTGTTAACGGAGTTGTGATTTGTCAGAAGGGGCTACCTATTTGAGTTATGTTATGAAATTTTCAGCTAACTTAGAGTGGGGGGTGGGGATAGGTAACCCCAAAATTTCAAATGGCCCTATCGTGTGATACATCAATAGAAAGGTATTTGAAATACGTTTTCAAAACAGTCCTTACAACTGAAATCGAATAATTTTCAGAAGTTACAGTCAAATATTTGGTTTTTTACGATTCTCTTAGCTTTATTCAAAATATTTTCTACGTTACTTTCCCAGTACAACAATTGAATACTCGCTAGGGCTCTCAATTATACAAAGTGTTTCGAAAGAAGCCGCCAAATCGAAGTACATTCAAAGACTCAAAATTCCGAAGCGACCCAATGCGCGGACTTTTACCGCATACTATATATATATATATATATATATATATATATATATATATATATATATATATATATATATATATATGAATGTATATATTCAACTTGGGTACGCCGTAACAAGAATGAAAATGTTAAATTGACACGAGAATATATGAAACATTTCAATTTCAAGAGGTTTGAAGGAACTGGATTATTTTGTGATAAATTGTCAAGTGCCAGTATTTTGTTACGGTGTATCAATAATATTACCTTTTTTAATTCGTGCCTTGTACAGGGTGAACCAAATGTATCATTCATGATTTTTTGATTGACTAAAGTTTTATATTACGTAGTTACAAATCGAACATATTTTGTTTAACTGAGATTAGGCGGTACGGCAATGCGTATTTCATTACCATATTTTAGATTGCAAATGTTATTTCAAAACAGAATAAAAAGTAGCTTTCAAGACCCAAATGAAACTGTCACCACGAATTTTTTCAAAGTCAAGGTTAAATTTTAAAATTGCAAAAACATAGTTGGCATGTGTTGATGTCCAATTTGGTACATCCTGTATATGAATTTCGGAAATTGGTACAAAACCATATAATCAAAATATGTTTATGTACTTATTTTTCTGTTGAAATTTCAAGAAGACAATAGAATAATCCTAACATTCCATTAACACAGCTAGTCTAAACCTAACATGTATTATTTTTACTCAGGTATATTGGTAATTAGTTTGATAAGGTTTATATATTCTCGAACTTCGGAATCGAATTTTTAATACTTGCTTTATGTGTAAATATTCTAATCCAGTTTTCAGAATTATCTTGAACCGAATTTTTATATTGATATTTGTGAAAAACATTCCCAGCATGTAACTTCCAATTCAACCACTAGATGAAAACAGTTAAGTTATTTTACATACATTTTTATATTTATAATGTTGAAGTGAGACTTACTTAGACCTAAAACATATTTCAGCATACATATGAAAAACTATGAAAAATATATCAACATATTAATCCATTTTTACTGTTGAACAGCCATATCATTGCTATATTTACAATATTTGAAATTTTGATTCATTTCAGATCATAAAACTCCATGGAATATTTTTGAGGGATATTTGTCTGTCTAATATGTATTATATTTCATTTTACAGCATCATTTAGAACTAAAATAAGAGATGACAGTTTGCATGGGTTACATCATTCTGCATTCTAAATTATACAGTAAAACCTTTGGCGTTGTGACACTGAAAACAATGTAAACCACTTCACCAAAACTTAGTTCCAGAACCCAGCGCACGTTTCAACTAAGTTTGCATAATGAGGAGATATTAGTACACCAAAACAAATTCTACTTGGCTCTATTTAGATTTAATCTATCCCTGCTACTAGACGCTTTCGATGAACCATCATCCTGATTAGTTGAAGGTGCTAATATTGGTCGTGTCTAATCAAACAAACTGTAGAGTACACTGAACGGACCTTTGTCTATGTTTAGTGGATGTTTGCATTCTATTATTATGACATTATGTATCACATAAGGGTTTACATGGCTTGAGGGAAGACGTGACTGATGTGATTTCGAAACACCCCCCTATTAACACCCTGAGGAGCTTCGTTTCAGATATACAGGCTTTTTCACAACCCTGCAACTGTTACACCGAATACCAAGAAATTCGGCACACAGGATCACCTTTGCAGGATTTATCCAAAGCGGGACATACATTTCGAAAATTTCAGGACCGGACTGAATAAATGTACAAAATTGTGTTTGGAGCGATACAACACCCTGTATAATGTTTTTTCAATGATTCGTTTACTGGTGCTCGAACAGCACAGTGTGTACAAACGAAGTAATAAAATCTCTTGGCCCCATTGAAATGGCCTTGAAATAAATTTTTGATTTTGTTGAATGATAAAAACTCCTTATGAAAAAAAAATGGTTTCGTTTTTTACAAGAAATAAACGTGTTTGAAACCTGTATATGAATATATTTTAATTCTATTTCAATGTAGCATCATTTGAGACCTCCGTTTTTCCTGTTTTATGTGTGTATGGTCTTTGACTCACAATACAGGTCCGGACTATTAGTGGAATCTTTTATTGCTCATATTATGAAGACTGTCGCTATCAAAATACTGGAAGCATTAATGAATGAATGATAATTTCTCGGCGTTCCGTCATAAGTCTGATTTCAAGAAGAAATTTGTTATTTGGCTAAGGCAGTTAGATATCTATTAGTCACCAAAGAATAGGTATACTATTTAATTTAAACCAAGTGATCCGTGCATGTTGAATAAATTAATGATTATTTAAAATAATGGAACGTGTGAGCAAACTGACACTAAGTGTATGAGCATCAAAACAGTTTCAGTCGTTTCAATACTTTGTGAATTTTTGAAACATGCATAACCTCTAATTCTTTATAAGAAGCATCTCAATCCATTTTTAGTTTCAAACCACTGAAGCAATCATAGGTACTCATTTCTATGAGAGAGTTCTATGCTTGTCACCATAGATCTTCTGGCAGTAGACTTATGTCAGTATGAATAATTTTAAATTCGAAAATAGTAATTTGTCGTTTTTTCCCAGAAAAACCAAAGTTTAGGTTTCTTAATTAACCGAAATGTCCACATTCTCTAATGAAGAATATGCTGATATTCTGTTCATCTATGGATATTGCAACGGCAATGCCAGAGCTACGGTTACAGAATACCAAATAAGACACATACAGAAGGCTTCCTAGCCATGTGACTTTCAGTCAAATTTAGCAGTTTTCGAGAACTCATGGGAAATTTCCATCTGCGGAAAAGAAACGTGATCGCCATAGAAATATTGATAACGATGACCAGGTCATTAACAGCGCAATAGAGAATCATTTCATCAGCACTCGAAGGATCGCAAATGAAATGGGCATGGCGCACATGAAAGTATAGAGAATTCTGCATAAAGAAAAACTACACCCCTATCATCTTCAACCTGCTCAAGGTTTGGAACCTGGGGATGAAATTCCGCGATTGGACTTCTGCAATTATATTATCAACCCTAGAAGATCCATAGGTAGGATATTTTTTACAGACGAGTCAATGTTTATGATAGATGGAATATACAATTCTCTCAACAGGCACTTATGGTCCTATGAAAATCCGAGAGCTATCTTGAAGAAAAGATCACAGTATAAATTTTCAGTCAATGTTTGGTGTGTACTTCACAATAATCGACTAATAGCACCTCATGTTTTCAATGAAACTCTTAATGGGGAACAGTATCTCGAATTTTTGAGAAACGACTTGCACAGATTAGTGGCGGAAGTTCATATAAGGGGTCTTATATTCCACCATTATGGGGAAGGTCCTCATTACGCACTTCCAGTGAGGAATTTTTCAAATCAACAGTATACGGATCGATGGATTGGCAGAGGAGGTCCCATCGCTTGGCCACCTAGGTCACCAGATCTGAATCCGGTTGACTATTTCCTCTGGGGCTTTCTAAAAGAAAGAGTTTACCAGGGAAAATTCACACAAGAGAAGAACTCTTAGAAAGAATCACAGAGAGTTGTGATTTCGTCAGAGAAAACCCTGAAATTATTCAAAAGGCAACCAAGCATATTTTCAGACGTTCGAAAATATGTGTTGAAAGTGGAAGATATTTTGAGGAGGAACTCTGAAATTGGGTGTCGAAAATTCTGTTCTTGTGTTATTATTCTGAAATATTCATACCCTAGTATTGCAATCAGTTGAAACGACATGTATTTTTATATTCCTTATAATGTGTTACTATTCATTAACTTCCGTTAATTAAAAATAATTTTTCACTCGCTCACTGATTCGTAGTCTGAATTCAAAAACAAACAATCAAACTGCAGTACCTTTACCAGAGCTAAATACCGAATTAACACATCACAATTAAGATTGGTAGTAGAGTGCTGAATAAATTATATTATTTATTCATCAATATTTTCATCATTTTAATAGCAACAGACTTCATTTAAGCAATAAAATATTCCACTGATAGTCCGGACCTGTATTGTGAGACCATACGTAGATAAAACAGGAAAAACTGAGGCCTCAAATGATGCTACACTAAAAAAAACCAAAATAGCTTCATAAAAAGATTTAAAACCAGTTTATTTCTTGTAGAAAGCGATAACAATTGTTTTTCAGGTGAATTTTTCGTCATTCAGCAAAATCAAAAATTTATTTCAAGGTCATTTCAATGGTGCCAGAAGATTTTATTACATAGTTTGTACACACTGTTTGTGCGGTTCGAGCACCAGTGAACAAATCATTGAAAAAACATTATACAGGGTGTTGTATCTAACCAAACGCAATTTTGTACATTTATTCAGTCCAGTCCTGAAATTTTTGAAATTTATGTCCCGCTTTCGATAGATCATGTAAAGGTGATCCTGTGTGCCGAATTTCTTGGTATTCGGTGTGACAGTTGCAGAGTTGTGAATTTTTTAATATTGAGCGAAATTCAGAACACAGCCTATATATCTGAAAGGAAGCTACTCGGGGGGTTCATAGGGGGGTGTTTCGAAATCACAGTTTTCCCTCAAGCCATGTAAAGCCTTATGTGATATGTGTATAGATACTTTCAGAAGCATTCAGCTATTCGCGTTTTCAACATTTCAATCAATTTTACATTTCCATAGTCATAGCCTACATAATCATTATCATATTTATTTCCATCCGAAATGTACATGATTCGTCATAAAGTACATTATTCGAGAATACTAAGGCAAATAAAAGAATCATTACAACATAGTACACACATAGTACAACAAAAACAATAAATAACCAATAATTAAACAAATTAATAATATCAACAAGTGCCTTTAATATTCTCAATTTCCATTATCTTTGATTGAGATTTATTCGAGAACTCTTACCTTAAATAAATTCTCCTACAAAATTATTAACAATATCTTATATTTACTTCAAATATTTTTGTGCGTAAACATTAACAGAATTTCTTTTACTTATATATTAACGTAAAAGATCAAAATCGAAAGAAAACAATATTTCCCGTTTCTCCCTGTTTTCCTTCTTTTTCATGTCGTCATTATTCAAGTAGAACTTTTTCTATTTTTTTCATGAACTACTTGAGAGCATATACATTCCATCAAAAAAGTACCGAGAATTGGTCAATGAAACACAAAATATTTATTTTTTATCCAGATCTATTGTATCACATTCAAAATAGGCCCTTCCGAAATAATTCATATTTAACTAATAATCCAATCATCAAAATATTTTTCAATCGCTTTTTCCCGAATCGACTCGAATTCTCCCCGCGACTTCTCTTTTATGTCTTCAATCGATTCAGAACGGGGACCTCGAAGTGGTATTTTAAGTTTTGGAAAAAGAAGAAAGTCGGCTAGAGCCTTATCAGGTGAATACAGTGGTTGTTTGATGGTATAATCGGTCAAGTCATTATTGTGAAAAAATGAAAATACAAAATACAAAAATTCTTTGAAATATTGTTTTATTTGTTCCTAAACGTTCATGCAAAAGCATTAATAGCAGGTCCAATCGCCTTCAGCGTCAATAATAGCCTGGCATCTTCCAGTCATGCTTTCCACGAGATTCTTCGCGTATTCTTGTGGAAACGACATCCAAATCTTTTTAACACGCCGAAATCTGCTTCAAATTACAAGGTCGGTTCTTCCAAGCTTCATTTTCATTTGAGCCCAAATATTTTCAATTGGATTGGCATCGGGCGACTGAGACGGCCAATCCAAAGAGGACACCATTTTCATCCTTCCACGAGCGACAAGCCTTGCTCCGGTGTTTTGGGTTGTTGTCCTCCTGGAGAATCCCAATCTCACTTTTCTTCTCGCTTTTTTTTAGCAGTCGGCAACAAAGCTTTCTTGTAAAATTGATTCATTTTCTGGGCGTTTAAGTTGTCGGTAAACGCGTACAACGATCCAAATCCCTTTCTGAAATGCATCCCCAACATGAACTTTCCAGGATGTTCAACGGTCCTTTGGAGCAATCTGTTGGTGGGTGTCGTCCAGGCATGCTTAATGATTGGAAATGCCCATAAAGATGAGTCATCAGTGAAAATAACATTGTTATTTTTTATCACGATTCAAATGTTCCCTTGCCCATTGGATACGTTTATCAACGTGCTTTCCATTCAGCATTGGCTTTTGCAGAGTACTTAGAAATACACAGTTATTTGCAAGCAAATGCTTACGAATAGTTTACAGCACCTTCACGCAGAGACAATGTTGGATTCTTCAAAAACGGGACACAAATCATTTATTCGTCTTTTTCTTTTTTTGCATGTCCTTTGCAGCATCCGTTTGTGTCATTTGTGGTTCTTTGGGGTGCAAACACAAAAAACTGCTTCGAAGCGCGACGCGTAAGCGGTACTCATTTTGGGAAACTGCTAGGTTCGAATTAAAAACAACAGTCAGCTGATTCTCCTTCATAAAGCATAAAAAAAATATTCTGCCCTCTGTAAGAGAAAAAAAAATTACAGAGTTTTCATTAACTGATCGCTAGTACAGGTTGAAAGATGAAAAGATCAATATCGAGTCATTGTGGTACCCTTCAATCAGAATAGAATCGAGATCAAAATCCAAAACAATCCAATACGAGAAGATGACGTGAACAGAAGCTGGGAGAAGCTGAAGACAAATATTAAGGAGGCTGCATTTGAGAGTTATGGTATGAGAAACATCAACCGAAAAATAACACTTACAGTATGACGCCGTCTCCAAACGAAGGTTGGCGATCCAATTGGCAATAATTGTTTTCGACACTGCAGCTCTAAAAATTTCAGTGGACGTTCTTCCAAACCACCTCCGTAGATCTTTCAGCCATGAGTTCTGGCGTCGTCCAACTGATCTTTTTCCTTGGACTTTCCCCTCAATAATCAGGCGAAGGATCTCATATTTTTTGCCGCGCATGATGTGCCCGATGTACTGGAGATTTCTCTCTTTGATGGTTCTTATCAACTCTCGTGATTTTCCCATTGTATTTAGGACGTCGATGTTTGTCCGTCTCTCCATCCAAGAGATACGCAATATTCTACGGTATAGATACATTTCGAAAGCGTCTATGCGTCTCTCCATTTCTGGATTAAAAGTCCAACTTTCACATCCATAAGTAAGGACAGGAAAAACATAACAACGAAGTAGTCGCATACGAAGCTGAAGATTAAGTCCGCGGTTGACGAAAAGGTCTCTCATGCCAACGAAAGTTTTACGGGCTTGTTCGATTCGAGATTTGATCTCTATTTTCGGGTCACTTTGGTCGTTCACCGTGGCTCCTAAATACCGAAACGAATGCACTTGTTCCACAGGTTGGTTGTTAATGCGTATTACAGCCTCCACTGCTTGCTTAGAAAACACCACACTATTAGTTTTGTTAACGTTAACAGATAGTCCAAAGCGTTGGCTATGCTCTACAATAAGGTTCATGGCTCTCTGCAAGTTTTGAAGGTTGTTAGCTAGTACCACGGTGTCGTCTGCGTAGCGGATATTACTAAGTAGTTTTCCATTTATTCTAATGCCTGTGTCTATGTTTTCAAGTGCTTCTTTGAATATTGCTTCTGAGTAAATGTTAAACAATAGAGGCGACAGCACAGCCTTGACGTACACCTTTCCGTATTGCTACCTGTTCAGATGTTAGCCCATTAACTCTCACTTGTGCAGTTTGGTGCCAATAAAGGTTTGTAATAATGCGTAAGTCTTCTGCATCAACCCCGGTATTTTTTAGAATTTCCGCCATTTTTTTATGTGAAACGCAGTCAAAAGCCTTCCGATAGTCAACAAAGCAGGCGTAAACATCGACATTCATGTCTCTACATCTTTGGGTGAGTACATTAAGAGAAAAGAGAACCTCACGCGTTTCGCTTTAGTTGGAAGCCGCTATTTCGAAGCTTGTTAATTCATTTGCGTGTCAAACTTAAAAACCCATGTTTCATTGACTCGTTCTAGCATATCGTCAGCGACCTTTACGTGATTAAATTTTTTAAGATAATTCAGGTCCTTTGGAACTAGCCGAACTGCAACGCGTTTCATGCCCAAACAATAGTTTAAAATGGTACGAATTGATTCGTGAGATACAGAAAGCTCATTGCCTATCTCTCTCAAACTGAAATGCCGATTTTCAATTACCATTTCGTTCACTTTATCAATGTTAACTGCAGTTGAAGATGTTGATGGTCGACTAGAGCGAGGCAAATCTTCCACATCTCGGCCGATTTACCTTCTGTAGTATTTAGTACGTGAAATTCCATTTGCAATACAAAATTCCAGAAAAATTCTTTGTTCGATATCTTTATCCATTCTCATACTTGTGAGAATTAACAAAATCGAGTACTGTAAATGAACCAAAGGACAGATCGCGTCTATATAGAAAACAGTTGTGCCAATTTAGCAACAAAATTTTGACAATCGTTTCAAGCAGATTTTTTAAATAATCAATTCCTTTAACGATACTTTTTTGACAGAATGTAAGAAAAAATTGTCAAATGCCTCTCTCCTCCAACCTGAAGCACAAAAAAATAAAATTCGTTTCTTACCTTTTCATCCGCGATGCATCGAATGAAACTTTCGAAATGTAACATAAAATTGGCCAACAAATCAAATTCAACCTTGAAAGCTTAGTCGGAAACCCAAAAGGCAAAAGTAATACGTTAGATGAGAGTGGCATATAAGAGAACTTATAAAGATATTGTGAAAAGCAGTATCTTGAAAACTTAAAGATACATCAAAACTAAATTAAAACAAAATGAAGCACATTTGAAATACGGACGTTTAGGAAATACTATCATTGCCTAATATGTTGTTGATCAAAACCATAGAATAGATTTTGAGAATGTAAAATTGATAGATGTTAAAAACGCGAATACAATCAACGCTTTTAAAAGTATCCATATAATGAAATCCAAACATCTACTAAACAACGAGGAAGATACGATTCCGTTCAGTGTACTCTATAGTTTTTTAGATCAGACAAGTCCACTATAAGCGCGTTCGACCATTCACGACGAAGCTTCGTCAAGAGTGTCTAGTAGCAGGAACAGATTGAGTATAAATGATTTGATTTGATTTGATTTATTTACTGTACAAACCTTTAAAACAAACACCATTTCACAATCACTTGAAAATATAAAATCATAATAGTGTGAATGATATTCTACTACTGGACAAAAAATCAGAATAATATAGGTAATACTACATTCAGCTAGAAGAACTAAGCGAATAAGTCTTCCCTTCAATTACCAGAGGGAAATATTGAAGCACCAGTCTGCGTTTATATATTTGTTGCCGAACCTCAATATTCAACATACTGGAGCATTGCAGTAATAATTAGTTCGGTATGAAGGTTCATCAAACAGATTTTCAGATCTTGTGATTCTACCAGGTACATGAAAACCTATTTGATATAAAATATCAGGACAGACAATTTCATTATTCAAGCATTTGTACAAAAAAAGAAGCTCAGCTATTACTCTTCGGTCCGCCAAAGTTCTGAAATTTGCTTTTGATCTCATAGATGAAAGAGAATTCTTTTCTAGGGATAGACATTTTATGAGGCATAAATAAGGAGTTTATTTTGAACTCCTTCAATTTCCTGAGATTGTTCTGCGTAATGAGGTGACCATACCGTTGAAGCGATAGGCCTGCAGTAACTATTGAATAAGACGAATAAAATTTTAACACCCGTGAAGGCACTTGTGTTGCGTCTTATATAACCCAATACGATATGTGCCCTGAAGCTCACCTTATAGTCAATGAGAGCTCCGAGATCCTTCACAACACAAACCCTCTTTAACATAGTATTATGCACGCTATAGTCGAATTAATTAGTATCCTAAATTCTAGTAAAAGAAATACATTGGCATTTATTGATGTTTATTTCCAAGCCATTTTTCGAAAACCATTCAACAACTCTATCTAAATCTGATTGTAGCGCAATCGCATCATCAATGCAATGAATTATTTTGAAAATCTTCAAATCGTCAGCAGAGTAGAAAACGGGAATGTCTAATTACTGAACCCAAATCATTTATAAATATAATAGAAAGCGAAGGTCCCATGTGACTTCCCTGTGGGACACCAGAAGATACAGATATTAGAAAAGATTTGAAGCTTTTTATTCTAACGATTTGTGATAGAGCAATGGACAATCCGATTTAATATACTATAATCTCCTGATGATACCAATTTAGTTGACGAAACGCGCGTCGTGTTCCGAAACAAAACTTTTGGTGAAGTTGTACACTGTGTTTAGTACATAAAAATTTATTTATGTAAATCAAAAAAGAAAGTTCATAAATGCAAACTTTATCAATATACACGCTTTCAAGAATGTCTTCATTTTACAGGGTCTATAAATTGCTATTCTATGGGCACCATTTGTATACATATACAAGGTGTAAATGAATAAGTGCGAAAGATTTCGCGAGTTGATTCCTCAAGCCATTTTATAATTAAAGGTTCCCTAAACATATTATATGGCGTCCCTCGGCCATTACACAGGAGTCTAGACGTCGACACATAGATCTTAGTATCTGATTAAAGATCCCATGAGATTTTAATACTCCCAAGTAGAAAAGTCTATTGAATTCAGATCAAGTGAACGAGCTGGCAGATGTTGGAGCCACCTCGGCCTATCCAGCGATGTGGATATGTTTCGTTCAAATGTTGACGTGCTCTTATACTAAACTAAGCATGCGCCATCGTGCATGTACCACTTCCCTGCCCTATCACCTAAAGGATTAAGATCTAGTAGATCCGACAGCTGTTCGGTTAGAGTGTATGAATCTCCATTCAATCTGGGTGGAAGTAAATGTGGACCAATTAGGTGATTTCCAATCATTCCAATCCACACGTTCATAGAAAATTGATCCTGGTGATGAGCTTCAAGAAAAGCATGAGGATTTTCTTTCGCCCGTATGTAGTTGTTGTGGTTCGTCCATGAATAAAATATGCTTCAGAAATTCAGGTTGTTGTCTAATCATATCTTGCATCCAAAGCGAAAACGCAAGACGGATAAGAAAATCTTGAGGTAACTCTGCCTATATAAGAGTTTCCGAAAAATTGCGGGGTTGGATGAGTAGCTTTCTTTCAAATAGATCAATACAAGTTGCGGTCGGTATAACATTTGATTGTTTCCAGTTGCAAGCAGGAGTACCTCTGGGATCCATTCTTTCGCCAACCTTGTTTCTGTTGCAGATAAACGATCTTCTGTCATGTACAGAGAACGAGATTTTCGGTTTTGCAGACGATTGTACCCTGGTTTCGTCTTTCAGTAGTCTGCGGCCGATTACAGCTGCGGAATCTCAGCGTCAGAGATGTCAACAAATTAGTAACTTAAACTCTGACTTATAAAGGATATCTGAGTGGGGTCAGTTGAACCTGGTGAGCTTCAACGCGAGCAAGACGCAAGCAACTACGTTTTCTAGAAAGTTCCCTGCTGGAGAACCTCCTCTAATGATGCACGTCCAACAAATTGCATCCAAAGATTCGATGCACCTTCTCGGAATAACGGTCAACTCCAGGTTTTGCTGGCATGAACATGTATCAGCAATAGCTAAGTCGGCATCAGCTAAACTTAGTTTTTTTCAGAGCCAAGCGATACTTCACGTCATCTCAGCTGTTGCTTCTACATAAAGCACAGATTCAACTGGGTTTGGAATATTGTTGCCATAGGGATCTGCAATACTATTGATCAAAACATGATACTCCATATGCTTTTCATCGATTATAAACAGGCTTATGATAGTATAAAATAGGTAAAAACTTTTTAAGTTAAACGGTTTTATGTTAAACATACATTGCACTGTTTAAGATAAATGTACTAAAAACCAAAAATAATAAAATAGATACAGTCGTGGGAATTATAAACATATGCATAGACTAGACTAAAATAAAACCGTGGGGCACGTCAATTGTCTACAAATTATCGACTTAATGTGCGATAGAAGAATCGTTTAATTCGTCGTTAGGCAGTTGGCCCGCAGACGGTGAGAAATTATTTACTATTTTCTTGCTCATGGAAATTCTAATAGTTATACACTCCATGTAAATAAAAGAGATGTTTTAACTAGTTTATCGTTGGACATTCACACTGCTGGCTGGCGAGGAATCGTTTCACTGCTTGTTGTTTGTCTTTAATCGACAAAACATATGACAAAAGTACTACTCGCTCACCACTATGAAACCCTAAAACTCGCTTATAATCGAGCTTGCTAGCTTGTTTCCACATTCTAGCCCTACTTATCACACGTCCATCGTTGTCGGTTGCACAACTGCCTAATAATTATAGTGTAACATTACAAAACAAACATTTTAATCAACGATTGTAGACAATTGACGTGCCCCACGGTTTTATTTTAGTCTAGTCTATGCATATGTTTATAATTCCCACGACTGTATCTATTTTATTATTTTTGGTTTTAGTACATTTATCTTAAACAGTGCAATGTATGTTTAACATAAAACCGTTTAACTTAAAAAGTTTTTACCTATTTTATTTTCTAGTTTTAGTTTTTATTTCGCATTCTTTTTAATTCATTTAGTGCTTCATTATTGCAAGGTTTCTTGCCCGTTAGTTTATTGCAATCCAACTCCTCTATACGTAGTCCCTGCAAAGATCTTACTCTACTAAGAGCCACGTAGGCTTGACCTTCTTCAAACAGTTTCGCACCTAAGTATACGACTGCGTGATCCACAGTGCTGCCCTGCATTTTATGTATTGCAGAATCATTTTTATCCACCCTAATGCCATACAGTTCTCGGGCGTTTTAACCTTTCACCTTAACTTGGGTGGTGTACCGCTAACGACGTATCATTTTTAGCCACCCTAACGCCACACAGTCCTCAACACGATACAAAATCTTGACTTGGGTGGTGAATTCAGGCTGGATACATTGTATTCTACTGGTTGAGCACTTTCATTTGATACCCATATTGATAGGATTGATAAAACCTACGTTATCCGCCATTTTGTAGCGGCCGCCATCTTGGATTTCAATTTTTATAGTATATTGTATTCTGATTGTTGAGCCCTTTCATTTGATACCCATATTGATGGGATTGATAAAAGCTATGCTATGTTATCCGCCATTTTGTAGCGGCGGCCATCTTGTATTTATAATGATAATGAATAAATATAATTGTATTGTCACCAAAATCCAAAGTGTATACAAAATTTCAGATTAATCGGTTGACAGGAAGAGGGTGAAATTTGAATTACTAAGTTTGACCCAAGAATAAATAAAACAAACGGGGTGAGCTAAATAAAACCGTTTAATAATAAGAAAATATATATATGAAGCAATGGATGATCTAGAAATAAAAGGCAAACTAATTAGGCTGATGAGAATGACATTGACGGATACCACCTATAAAGTTAAGATGAGCGAACAATTGTCGGAATCATTCTATGTTGATAAAGGCCTGAGACAGGGAGATCCCCTTTCTACTACACTTTTCAATATCGTGATGGATAAAATTATAAAAGAGAGCAGTATAGCTAGCAAAGGTACAATATACAGTCAAAAGACACAAGTTTTAGCGTATGCAGACGACATAGTTATTGTGACCAGAACAAGAAAACATTTGGTGAATGAATTCAGGAAGTTAGAAGCCGCTGCAAGAAGAAAGGGTTTAATGATAAATGAAAATAAAACCAGGTATATGAAAGTAGGACAACAAGAAAATGAAAGGCACTCAAATCTGCAGATAATTAGTGAAGATAGGACATACTGCTTTGAAAAGGTAGAACAGTTCAACTATTTAGGTGTAACATCGACGAGAACAGGGGAGGAGAAAGTAGAAATACAGGAGAGGATAGCTAAGGGAACAAAATGCTTAGGAGGATTATACAGAGTGCTCAGGTCCAAAATATGTCGAAAAACGCGAAGCAGAAAATTTATCAGAAGATATCAGGCCTGTGGCAACAGACGCTTGCGAACTGTGGAAGTTGAATCAGAGGGAAAAATATACATTAGAAGTTTTCGAGAGAAGAATACTCAGAAGAATATATGGTGGAAAAAAGGTAGAAAATCGTTGGGAAAGGAGAACGAACGCCGAGCTTCATTGTATGGACAACCCCAATAACAAATGTGGCTAGAGCACAAAGAATGAGATGGCTTGGCCATGTTTTCCGACTGGGAGACGATAGAACAACAAGACAAGTTTTGACAAGGGAATAACGGGAAGAAGAGGCAGGGAAGACCACGCACAGAATGGATCAAGATGGTGGAGAAAGATATTGAAGAGCTAGGAGTGAAGGACTGGAAGGAGCAGTTATGAATAAAATGAAATGGAGAAGAACGTGTAATGAAGCCATGGGCCTATTTGGCCTGTAGAGCTGTTTATATATATATATATATATATATATATATATATATATATATATATATATATATATATATATATATATATATATATATATATATATATATATATATAGGGGTTTTACCCCGACGAGTTGCCCATATATCTGTTCATGCAATCAAAATGATTTCATGACAAAATATTAATCCACTACCCGGTAATTAATACCATTGCCAGGCAATGATTATAATCAAAACATATCCTGGAGTAATTATATATTAGGATAACGTTAAATGTTATGAGAATATATCAATCTACCAGAATATATACATACTATAGCATCCTCAGACAAATATCAATGTACCAACGAGTAGTGTCAGAGGCTTTCTCCCGGAAAAATCCAGTGTACGGACCTTAGTCAAGTAACACTGAATATTACTCATTAATAGTTTCCTTTGTGTGAAGTGGTGAACGATTGAATAGAATACTGCTCTGAATATAAATATGACAAAATTGTCAGTTAATTATATTACATTTATATATACAAATAAATAAAATATGAAATGAGATTCTGAGCAGTATAAACTAAAGAGAAAACCTATGACTCTACCTCATTATTATTTTCGGAAAGAAACCTACGAAGAATATTACAAGATTTGATGACTGTTATCTTTTGTAACTGTTCAAACAAATTTTTCTTCAGACCCAAAATCTCAATACTTTTGTGAAGATTTCTAGGAATAACGCCTGTTGTAGAAATAATAATCGGTAGAATAAATATTTTCTTCATTTTCCACATTTTTTAATCTCGTCGCCAAGCATCATATATTTAGAAATTTTTCATTGTATTTATTTTGTATATTATGTGTGTCGGGTATAGCAATATCAATTATATATGTTATTTGATTCTGTTTATCATTAAGAACGATATCTGGTGTTTTACAGCTCTGTTGCACAGAATTGTTTTATCAAAATAAAGTTTATATTTATCATTTTCACAAATAATCTCAGGTTCATATTTTTGAAATTTTTTCTTTTGGGAATTAGGTCATGTTTAATTCCTAGATTGAAGTGAATAATATTAGCGACGGCATTATGTCTTTCTAAATAATCTGTTGAAGCAAGGACTGAGCAAGATGATAATATATGAAAAACTGTTTCTGAAGAACAGAAACATCTACGGCAAGAATCATCTATATTTTGTTTGATGATATGTTTTCTATAATTCCTTGTGAAAACAACCTGATCCTGGATCGCAATTGCCAAGCCTTCTGTTTCAGCAAACAATTCTCCAGATACTAACCATTTATTCGATGCAATTTCATCAATATAATCATTTTTCAATTCTTTAGGGTGCTTTCCGTGTAATTCCTTCTGCATCCAACTTTCTCTTTTAGAATTATCATCAAATATATCAAAATCTACCTTTTGCATATATATATATATATATATATATATATATATATATATATATATATATATATATATATATATATATATATATATATATATATATATATATATATATATAGGGATCTGCGCCCAAACATTGGTTGCGGATGTTGGATAGTGTGCAAAAACGGGCTGTGCGCCTCACCGCCGGAGATCACCCGCGATCTCCAACCGCTGGCTCTCAGAAGACAAGTTGATGACCTTTCTCTGTTTTATAGATACTTACACGGAGGATGCTCCAAGGAGCTGAAAGACCTTGTTCCGGGAAAACTCATGTTTTGCCGCAACACTAGGCTGGCAAGGAGTTCTCATCATATGGCGGTACATTTAACGACCCCTTGAACCTCTCTATAAGAATTCCTTCGTTTACAGGGCCAGTGAGCTGTGTAATTCGCTTCCGTCCAACATTTCCCAACTTCCTACAATTTGGCCCTCTTCAAGAAGCGAGTAAACAGACACCTCAATTCTTCCCAGGCTCCTACTCGTGTGGTGTAAGAGGTTCGCCTGGAAAGCGCGCATAAAAAAAGTTTAAGATAGCAAATTCTGTCATATGATCAACATGTAGCTGTGAATCAATTTTCCAAGTGCTGGTATCGGATTAAACGTCAATTAAAGTAAGTACAACTGTTTCTGATTCTGGTGTTCTAATATCCCGATGGCGACCACAATCATGTTTTCTAGTTTTGGAGTTACCTGTTTGGTGAAGTCGGTGATGAAGCCATCCAAACACTGTGTGATGAGAAGCGACACGTTGAGGGTACAATCCAGCATATCTTCTCGACGCTTCTAAGGAATTGCCGTTAGAGAGGCGGTATACGAAAAGGATGTCGGCTATTTCTGTTTGAATAAACCTCCATCCTAATGAAATTTCGAAAGAGTCCTGCAACTAACACTTCCTATCAGCAGAATATCAACGAAAGTGGCTTAATAACAATTAACTTAGAGTTGTCAATGAAAGAAATCAACATATCAGCCCTTCAGTAGTGAAATAAATTACCGAACGATTTTTGTTTCTACCTTACATATGAAATTGATCAATTTTTTATAAGAAAACTGTGGCAGATACGGAAAAAATGCAAGAAATAAAAAAGATTAAAAATTAATTGAAAATTTCTTAGATAATGTTTTAATTGCCCGAGGCGTACTGTAAAAAGTTGTAGGGATAGATAGGACACTGACCTCTGGAAAATTGCAACAGTGGATTTTCATTATTTTTTTATGCGCGCTTTCCAGGAAGAGGCGAACTTGTTACCCCACATGAGTGGGCGCCTGGGAAGAATTGAGGTGTCTGTTAACTCGCTTCTTGAAGATGGCCAAATTGTATGGTGTTGGGAAGATGTTCCACAGCTCACCGACCATGTAAACAAAGGAATTTTTATAGAGAGAGGTTCGATAAATGTACCGCCATATGATGAGAACTCCTTGCTACAAGGTCTTTCAGCTCCTTGGAACATCTTCCGTGGAAGTATCTATGAAACAGAGGAAGGTCAGTAACTTGTCTTCTGAGAGCCAGCGGTTGGAGATCGCGGGTGGTCGATGAGGCGCACAGACCATTTTTGCACACTATCCAACATCCTCAACGAATGTTTAGGCGCAGATCCCCATACATAGGAACAATATTCCAAAGCGCCTTATATAGAAGCAACAGCTGAGATGACGTGAAGTATCGCTTGGCTCTGAAAAGAAAACTGACTTTAGCTGATGCCGACTTAGCTATTCCCAGAAGGTGCATCGAATCTTTGAATGCAATTTATTGGCCTTGCATCGTTAGAGCAGGTTCTTTCTAGAAAAGGTATATGATATCCTCTATAGGTCAGAGTTCAAGTTATTGATTTGTTGACGCTGAGATTCCGCAGCAATCATCTGCAAAATCGAAGATCTTGTTCTCTGTAGATGACAGAAGATCGTTTATCTGCAACAGAAACAAGGTTGGCTAAAGAATGGATCCTTGAGGTACTCCTGCTTGCAACAGGAAACAATCAGATGTTATACCGTCGACCACAACATGTATTGATCTATTTGATGAAAGAAAGCTACTTATCCAACCCCGCAATATTTTGGGAAGCCCATATGCTGCAAGTTTATTCAACAAGGCTGCACGCCAAACCCTACCGAAATTATATAATCTGATTATGTGGATTTCAAAAAGGCTGTTTCTGAAAAACTGTAGTAATCAAACGGAAAAAATCTGAAGACATCAACACGGTGTCACACTATAACTTGTACAGTATGTCCCATTTTGGGGGTGCCACCAGGAGCATCTCTGTTCTTATTTAAGATAGAGAGATGGGGTTTTCACGAACCTTGTCTACTTTTTCGAGACAAATTCATAGAGCTAATCAGAATTATTCTAACTTCAGTGGTTTTTGAGTTATTCGCGAATCTTGAAAATTTCCGGATTTCCTTTTTTCTCGATATCTCGGTTCTTATAGAAGATAATTGAAATCTGTTTTTACGTTTCTAAAACGGTTTTCTGAGTAGATTCCAGTGACGTACTCGAAGTTTTTTTTTTCATTAATTATGACAGATATGACATAAAGTTGCATTTTTTAAATACGAACATAGTTTTTTGGCATATTCCGATTGCCGTTTTTTCCTTTTCAAAATATATAACATGATGACAAAATTTCCACCCAATTTGAAGAAAATAACGGAATAATGATTTACCCCTAATGGCTGGGCGAAGGAACACACGTGAGCGGACGAACCATAGAACATTTGTAGTTATTCGATGAAAACCATCAAAACAATGCAAAATCTTCTTGACCGAAATAATGGAGCTAGGCTGCTCTAAGATTCCATCGTTATTTATGACATCCTCAATTTCCGCTTTTATTTTATTTTTGAGATTGTCGTTTAGTTTCTAGAGTTCTCTGAGAAATACCTACATGAGAATAATAATAGGCACCTAATAATTTACTCAAATTTACTTCTCATAATGATTTACATATATTGCTCGAACAGATTTCCATCATGTTGTAAACATAAAGTGCATCTTCGGATTATATCTTCTATGGCCCTAGTCAAATGTAGCGAGGATCTCCTAAGATCTTCGAATGCTTCATTTGTTGCATTCTTCAATTGATCGTAATTGGCGTATTGCCTCCTATATATCTTATTTTTAAATAACCCCAAAGAAAAAATCTGAAACGGATAGGTCAGGAGACCTAGGTGGCCATTGAATTGGGCCATTGGTACCGATCCATTTATTTTCAAAATTTAAATCCAAGTAGTTCCTCACCACGGCCGAATTATGGCAAGGAGCACCGTCTTGTTGGAAGTAATATGTGTTGAATTGAGCAAGAGGAATGTCATCTTGCAGTTGTGGCAGACAAATATTTAAAATTTCGAGATATCTCTGTGCATTCAAGTTACCATCAAAGATATAGTAGGCTAATTTGTTGCCCATTACGAAACACGACACATTGAAACCGAACCTCCCTGCTGCCGTCGAGCTACTGCTTCGTGTTGGTTTTCGTTTGCCCAGAATCTATTCGTATGGCGATTAAAGATTCCGGCACTGCTGATTCTTGACTCATCAGACCAAATGATATGTCGCCCAAAACGAGCTTCACCTCTGATTCTCCCTAAATAGCAATTGCAGAACGCCGTTCTCCTCTCTGCATCCCCGGCATTGAGATGATGAATTATTTTATGTTTATAGGGATGATATTTATACTTTCTCAAAATTCTTTGGGCTATGCTTTTGACACACCCACTTCGCTCTCAATTTGCCGACACGATGTAGAATGGTTAGCCTCAACAGCTGCTAACACGTCAAGTTCATTATCACCTCTATTCCGTTTATTGTAGTTTTTACTTCTTGGTTTTTCGAACGAACCATAATTGGAAAGATTTGCTTCCATTTTGGCGAAGAACTTCCTGTTTGGTTGAATTCTTTGAGGAAATCTATTGGAGAGTGTCAGTCAGGTATTTAATATTGATTAGAATTACTACTTCTATTTCCATTGTCGAACTTACCTATTCAAATATTCTTCTGATGCACGGACTGCGTTACAGTGTGAATTGCAGAAATTAACTAAACAATCCAAATTCAACAACGAACACTAATTTTACGAATTCAAATAGACACGAAGCCAATATATCCACAGATAATGAATAATAATAATTATTGGTCGTTCTATGGTTTCTAATGAACGTGCATAGATGAAGACTTCTGTGTTCACAGAGAGCATTCAGACATAGAAGATATAATCCGAAGATGCACTTTATGTTTACAACATGATGGAAATCAGTTCGAGCAATATATGTAAATCATTATGAGAAGTAAATTTGAGTAAATTATTAGGTGCCTATTATTATTCTCATGTAGGTATTTCTCAGAGAACTCTAGAAACTAAACGACAATCTCAAAAATAAAATAAAAAGCGGAAATTGCGGATGTCATAAATAACGATGGAAGCAGCCTAGCTCCATTATTTCGGTCAAGAAGGTTTTGCATTGTTTTGCTCGTTTTCATCGAATAACTACAAATGTTCTATGGTTCGTCCGCTCACGTGTGTTCCTTCGCCCAGCCATTAGGGGTAAATCATTATTCCGTTATTTTCTTCAAATTGGGTGGAAATTTTGTCATCATGTTATATATTTTTGAAAAGGAAAAAACGGCAATCGGAATATGCCAAAAAAAAACTATGTTCGTATTTAAAAAATGCAACTTTATGTCATATCTGTCATAATTAATGAAAAAAACTTCGAGTACGTCACTGGAATCTACTCAGAAAACCGTTTTAGAAACGTAAAACAGATTTCAATTATCTTCTATATGAACCGAGGTATCGGGAAAAAGAAATCCGGAAATTTTCAAGATTCGCGAATAACTCAAAAACCACTGAAGTTAGAATAATTCTGATTAGCTCTATGAATTTGTCTCGAAAAAGTAGCCAAGGCTCGTGAAAATCCCATCTCTCTATCCTAAATAATAACAGAGATGCTCCTGGTGGCACCCCCAAAATGGGACATGCTGTACACTGCCATTGGCTGCTGTACGCCGGAAAGCAATAGAATCGTGGATGTTAATAAGACCTGTTTATTTAAAATTTGGACGCCACTCAATTTAAAAAAAATCTCACTTACGTAATAAATGTTACAAAAAAAAACTGAGAAATTATTGTATACGATAATACGTACTTTACGTATATTCAGTGAGGTGAATAATATGCTCGATGTTCTCTTGAAAGTTGAAAAGAAACACTTATATAATATCACTATTATAATGAAAAGAAGGTTAGTACTTATATCTATTCAAAACAATGGTAGGACTTATCAAAATCTAACTCAAATTTATGATATTTCAGAGGGTTGGTGTGGTACTTTGGTAGGTTGATACGTAGATAAATATAACGTTGGATAACGTAGCAGGTGTTAGAAATCAAAATGGAGTATACTGGCCTTGTTCATATTGGATGGCAACCTCAGATAAGTGTAACTTCTCCGTAGTAGAAACTTCCACAATTCGAAATTAATTTGTACTTCCTCGATTGCAGGAATATGGAATGAATATACCTCGACTGTAGGTAGTCAGTGGTAATTTGAGACCATCAACTATGGACGGGCCCAGAAAAAAACCTTATAAAGTTAGATATGTGAATGTGATCTCGATTTGAGTCAATGAAGATGAACGATTCATAAATATATGTTGGAAAACTCACCTCAAGAGGGTTTGGCGATATACGATAGGATATTTACTCTATAAGAAACTATGGAGGTAAAATCTATAAATGATTCGATATAATTCGAACGATATTTCGTATTCAGATATATATGATAACGTGAAATGTCTCTCAGAGCGACAAATTTTCACTGACCCCTTCCGGTGCCTCTCCTCAAGATTCATGCATCCTCCCAAGGAATAAAAACTTACTTTACGAATAGAAAGGGCAGGTCATCTGGTGTCACATATTTAAATTACTTCTTTCTTTCAGGTGGAAATTAATTAAATTTGAATTGTATATCGCCATCATTCTCATAGAGGGATATATCGAGAATAGAAATCACATCCATATCCAACAATGACAGATTTAAATTTCATTCGAGAACTCTTTATTTTCAGTTTTCATTCAGAGACGTTCAGGACATTTTCGTACCGCGAAATAATGCGAAAATACATGCGACGTAGTTGATTTAATTTATTTAAGTGTTCATTTCAGATGTATTATAATATAATAATAAATAGTTTCGTTATCAGATTTTTGAATGCTACAACGGTAACGGTAACGAAGCGTTTGCTTACCTATGTTCATGGAAAATTTTCGTCATAAAATAGCTAGAAGAATCACCTCGTGAAATTTTTCATACTCATACATTTACAACCTGTATATGTTGAAGCTTTAAGAAACTCGATGTAAAACTTTGTTTGAATATCGCAGAATGACATTCAACACTAATGAGGCCATGATAAATACGTAATTGCAACATCTTTGCTTGTTAGATAATCTTATTCGATCTTGCCATCAATGTCGTAGATCTTGTTGGCGATGAACTAGACTACCTAGCAATTGATATGAGAATTTTCTAAGATAATGTTTGTATTCTGAACATTTCTTGATGGCATAAACTGATGTTTTTTACTGGTAAGGCAAGATCTTGTTTTTGGAACTAGAAACGCACATCATTGACATGAGTAGTCTGATGGAGATTGAAAAAGGTTAATGATAACGTTTGTATCAAATTCACAATTGGTTTCCATTAGGATTTATATTGAACAATAAAACTAGTTAAACACATTTTGATGCCTAGGATCTTTAGGATTAATATACAGTGTGTTCCAACGAAAATTTGACCCCCCCTATAACTCCGAAATGAGTAACATTAGCGAAAAACACCAAGACACGTCGATTTTTGTTTCGAGGGGGAGCATTTTTCGAAATAATTCGAAACTTGTCAGATCAACCCCTACCCCAGCAACCCGAATTTCGAAATTCATCATAGGAATAAGGGTCGAGTGGCACCTTACTGTAAAGGTCTGTCAATTCTCCATTCTGATTTGTCATTTTAGAATTTTAAATTAACATACAGGGTGTCCCAACCGAGGGTAAAGTTGAATTCCTGCAAATCCCAAATACTAAATGAAATCGATTTATTTTGGCATAATGCAAGCGCAGGTTTCTGCTCGGTCTAGAAAACGACCTACACTTGTGAATTTGGAGTTGGTGCAATCAACCCCTATTTCCAGCATCCCCAACTCAAAAATCATTCGATCGAAAATAGGTCAAGTGGCACCTCGTTGGAAAGGTATTTCAATTTTCTCTTCGAATTTGGTATTTTCGAAATTCAGAATCAGCATACAGGGTGTCCCGGAGCAGGAACACTGAAAACCCAAATAACTTTTTGAAACTGGTTCATTTCGGTATAATACGAGATCATGTTTATGTTTGATTCGAGAATAAGACTCTCTTGCGTGAATATGGAATTTTTGCAATCAATCTCTTCCATTCAGCATCCCCAACTCAAAAAATCATACAAGTGATTACAGGTTGAGTGGCAAAGTTCCAGAAAGATTTTTCTATTTTCTGAATCACTGAGGCATTGGTTTCAGTTTGGCAATCGAGGTTTTCTGGCGTGAGGATCAGGATGAGGGGATGATGGAGAAACTGATTGGATGCTCATCTAAACAGGAAAACGAGATTTATTGAACTTGTATTCAATTGAAAACAAAAAACTAACTTGATTATTACAACAATTGTTCAAAATGACCTCCGCCCACCTCCATACAGTTATACAGACGATTTTCGAACTCTCTTCTCACATTAGCGAAAACTTCAGGAGTCAAAAGTCGGCATTCTGTGATAATCCTCATCCGCAGCTCCTCCAGGTTTTCTGGTCTTGTGGCATAAACTTTAGATTTTAGATGGCCCCACAAAAAAAATCTAGGGGATTTAAATCTGGTGACCTGGCTGGCCACTCAACAAGTCCTCTTCTACCAATCCACCTTCCTGGGAAATTTTCGTCTAAATATTGGCGCACCCGAGCATCATAATGCGGAGGAGCACCGTCTTGTTGAAAACGCATTTCGTCCTCAGAAAGAGTTGGATCGTTCTGTAAAATTTCTGTCAATCTAGGATGTATGTGTTCCTCTAACAACTGTAGGTAGCCATTTCCATTCAGATTACTCTCAATAAAGAAAGGCCCAACTAGATGATTGCCAAAATTCCTGCCCAAACGTTCAACTTCTGAGGCCTTTGCGTGTGGGCCTCTCTAAACCAATGAGGATTCTGTGTGTCCCAATATCGACAATTATGTCTATTCACTTCACCACTGAGCATAAAGGTGCTTTCATCAGAAAAACAGATGTTATTCAGAAAATTTGGATTAGCGTTTAGGTTTTCACTTAGATTTTCACAAAACTGTAAACGACGATCTGGATCATCTTCGTTTATTTCATGCACTAATTTTACCTTGTAGGGGTGAAATTTGTGATGTTTCACGATTCTATGGACAGTTGTAGCTGATACACCAGTCAGACGAGATAGTTTTCTGATCGAAGTAGTATTCTCCATTTGTAGATGACCCACTACTGCCACTTCCGTTGCCTCATTTCTGACAGGACATGCCACTTCATGTTTTTTGTTTGCCACCGAACCCGTAGCTAGGAATTTGTCAACCGAATATTTAACGTACTGGTGACTGACTCCCCTTTCTCTTTCAAGATGGTTCCTATCGAATATCCTTGCCGTTTCTTTGGCACAACTGTTATTTCGAAAATACGTCGATACAATTTCGACCCTTTCCTCAGTGGAATAAACCATTTTCAGATTAATTTCAACTGACGAACAACAACAATAATGAGGAACTGATCTGAATAATAATAATATTTCATTGCAAAAATGGGAAATAACAGATGACTGCACGCCAGATGGAAATGAAAAAATGTGAACATTTTCAATGCAGAAATCAGCTTTATTTCTTCGTAATTGATGCTCAACACATCGTACCCCAATACTTTTAACAGTTTCGAATTAATTTTAGTTGATAATTTCAAATGACGATATTGAATTTTTCGAAAGCGACATCCTGTATGGAGAGCCGAACTGAATGAAATGCTTTAACCATTCTGGAATTCAAAAAACCTTTCTGAAGATATGCCACTTGAATTATTTGTATGATTTTCAAGTTGGGGATGCTGAATGGAAGGGGTTGATTGCAAAAATTCTATAACCACACAAGAAAGTCCTATTCTCGGATCAAACATGTTCTCGTATACCGAAATGAACCAGTTTCAAAAAGTTATTTGGATTTTCAATGTTCCTGCTTCGGGACACCCTGTATGATGATTCTGAATTTCGAAAATACCAAATTCGAAGAAAATTGCAGTACCTTTCCAACGAGGTGCCACTTGACCTATTATCGATCGAATGATTTTTGAGTTGGGGATGCTGGAAATAGGGGGTTGATTGCACCAACTCCAAATTCACAAGTGTAGGTCGTTTTTCTAGACCGAGCATAAACCTGCGCTTGCATTATGCCAAAATAAATCTATTTCATTTAGTATTTGGGATTTCCAGGAATTCAACTTCACCCTTGGTTGGGACACCCTGTATGTTAATTTAAAATTCTAAAAATGACAAATCAAGGTGGAGAATTGACAGACCTTTTCAGTAAGGTGCCACTCGACCCTTATTCCCTATGATGAATTTCAAAGTTAGGGTTGCTGGGGGTAGGGGGTTGATCTGAGAAGTTTCGAATTATTTCGAAAAATGCTCCCCCTCGAAACAAAAATCGACGTGTCTTGGTGTTTTTCGCTAATGTTACTCATTTCGGAGTTATAGGGGGGTCAAATTTTCGTTGGAACACACTGTAGATCAGAAATGATACTTTTTTATCAGCTCTGGTTTATGTAATGAAAAACGTTTCAACAAGAATTGTTAATTTTAAACAATGCATCAAGACAATATCTTCCAATGATTTTTCTTGTGCAATTGTATTTAGCAACGTGGGTTTTGATTTACTCAATTTCTCCCAGTTTATCCCTGCTCTCAAAGATTTATCCCAACTAAATCTTATTTGCGCATTTCAATCTCAATTCATTCTTCTTCAATGTGTACTCCAATTGTGAATAGAATATTCCATACATCGATTACCGAACAGTTCATGAAGGTTAATCAGACTATAAGAAAATACTAAAATATTTTAGAAATGGAAACCGATAAGTATCTGCAAAAAATGTATATAGAATAATTTGATTCCCATAATTTATTATACGTTTTCAGAGAATCATTAGATTTTAAGTAGCTTTTATACTAACAATGTTCTATCCATTTTGGCACATATATTTCCATCTATAAATGTAAATACTCGAAGAAACTTCCAAATGAATAGATTGACGATAAAAAAATTGATCTAAGCATATTTGTCCATTATGAAAGATTTATTGTGGGTAATTGTTCTGGATTTTGAGTTTATTATGTAGAAAATTGATGAAAAGGTTAGTGACTTTGTAAATAGGGAATGATAATCCTAGCCAAAATGTAACTGTATTTTAGCAATAAATGTATGAATGAACTGTGTTTTTTCTCCATACTCTGTCAATCATTGTTCTGCAATTCGTCATTTATAATACTCACAGAAAAGAGTAAATTGTCAAAAATGTACCAGTAATTGGTCAATGAAACACAAACTTATTGTATCGCCCTCATAGTGAGCCCATTCCGAAATAATACATTTACACCAGGGGTGCTCAAACAGTTGATCGCGAGTTCTTCTTGAGAAGATCTTGACAAGAAAAAAATTTTAATAAATAGCTAACTGAACTACAAAATCTATTACGTAATGAAATAACACTCTGCTAGCGGCAAAAGGCAGCTTTATCAAAAAAGCGCGCGGTACATGTCACAGAAAAGTCGCGTTTTTTATTCTTGACGCTTTTCTAGAAATTTCGGGCGGTGCGTTTGACGAGAACATTCAAGACGATATTAATGTTGCGCCTGCAGAAATTGGAGTCATTCTGAATTGAAACTTGAAAGCAATACTACGTCGATACAAAGTTTATTATTAAATAGTACGAAATGAGTGCAGCGAAGAAATCTAAAACGTATCATTTCAATAACGATTGGAAGGAAGAATTTTTCTTTTGTATGGTGAAGGATAAGTGCATTTGTCTTATTTGTCGTGCGTCAGTTGGTTATATTGGCTAAACACAAGAAACCATTCGAAGATGGATCAGTTGTGAAGGAAGCATTTATTGTGACTTAATTTGAAATTTTTAAAAATGAAGTAGAAATCATGTCTGCTATTAGAGAACTTCAGTTATCTTGTCCGACTGTCACAAGGCGTATTGAAGCCATGAGTCAGGACATGGCAGATAAACTAAAACATGATATCATGAAATGCACATACTTTTCTTTACAGTTCGACGAATCCACCGATATAACAGACACTGCCCAGCTGTGTATTTTTATTCGGATGGTATTCAATGACATGTTGGCTAAGGAAGAATTGTTGACTATCATTCCCCTGAAGGGGAAGACCCGTGGCGAAGATATATATGTAGTTTTCTTCAATTTTGTGAAAAACTACAAGCTACCAATATACAGTGTGTTCCAACGAAAATTTGACCCCCCCTATAACTCCGAAATGAGTAACATTAGCGAAAAACACCAAGACACGTCGATTTTTGTTTCGAGGGCAGCATTTTCGAAATAATTCGAAACTTCTCAGATCAACCCCTACCCCCCAGCAACCCTAACTTTGAAATTCATCATAGGGAATAAGGGTCGAGTGGCACCTTACTGAAAAGGTCTGTCAATTCTCCACCTTGATTTGTCATTTTTAGAATTTTAAATTAACATACAGGGTGTCCCAACCAAGGGTGAAGTTGAATTCCTGGAAATCCTAAATACTAAATGAAATAGATTTATTTTGGCATAATGCAAGCGCAGGTTTATGCTCGGTCTAGAAAAACGACCTACACTTGTGAATTTGGAGTTGGTGCAATCAACCCCCTATTTCCAGCATCCCCAACTCAAAAATCATTCGATCGATAATAGGTCAAGTGGCACCTCGTTGGAAAGGTACTGCAATTTTCTCTTCGAATTTGGTATTTTCGAAATTCAGAATCATCATACAGGGTGTCCCGAAGCAGGAACATTGAAAATCCAAATAACTTTTTGAAACTGGTTCATTTCGGTATACGAGAACATGTTTGATCCGAGAATAGGACTTTCTTGTGTGGTTATAGAATTTTTGCAATCAACCCTTCCATTCAGCATCCCCAACTTGAAAATCATACAAATAATTCAAGTGGCATATCTTCAGAAAGGTTTTTGAATTCCAGAATGATTAAAGCATTTCATTCAGTTCGGCTCTCCATACAGGATGTCGCTTTCGAAAAATTCAATATCGTCATTTGAAATTATCAACTAAAATTAATTCGAAACTGTTAAAAGTATTGGGGTACGATGTGTTGAGCATCAATTACGAAGAAATAAAGCTGATTTCTGCATTGAAAATGTTCACATTTTTTCATTTCCATCTGGCGTGCAGTCATCTGTTATTTCTCATTTTGCAATGAAATATTATTATTATTCAGATCAGTTCCTCATTATTGTTGTTGTTCGTCAGTTGAAATTAATCTGAAAATGGTTTATTCCACTGAGGAAAGGGTCAAAATTGTATCGACGTATTTTCGAAATAACAGTTGTGCCAAAGAAACGGCAAGGATATTCGATAGGAACCATCCTGAAAGAGAAAGGGAGTCAGTCACCAGTACGTTAAATATTTGGTTGACAAATTCCTAGCTACGGGTTCGGTGGCAAACAAAAACATGAAGTGGCATGTCCTGTCAGAAATGAGGCAACGGAAGTGGCAGTAGTGGGTCATCTACAAATGGAGAATACTACTTCGATCAGAAAACTATCTCGTCTGACTGGTGTATCAGCTACAACTGTCCATAGAATCGTGAAACATCACAAATTTCACCCTACAAGGTAAAATTAGTGCATGAAATAAACGAAGATGATCCAGATCGTCGTTTACAGTTTTGTGAAAATCTAAGTGAAAACCTAAACGCTAATCCAAATTTTCTGAATAACATCTGTTTTTCTGATGAAAGCACCTTTATGCTCAGTGGTGAAGTGAATAGACATAATTGTCGATATTGGGACACACAGAATCCCCATTGGTTTAGAGAGCCCACACGCAAAGGCCTCAGAAGTTGAACGTTTGGGCAGGAATTTTTGGCAATCATCTAGTTGGGCCTTTCTTTATTGAGGGTAATCTGAATGGAAATGGCTACCTACAGTTTTAGAGGAACACATACATCCTAGATTGACAGAAATTTTACAGAACGATCCAACTCTTTCTGAGGACGAAATGCGTTTTCAACAAGACGGTGCTCCTCCGCATTATGATGCTCAGGTGCGCCAATATTTAGACGAAAATTTCCCAGGAAGGTGGATTGGTAGAAGAGGACCTGTTGAGTGGCCAGCCAGGTCACCAGATTTAAATCCCTAGATTTTTTTTTTGTGGGGCCATCTAAAATCTAAAGTTTATGCCACAAGACCAGAAAACCTGGAGGAGCTGCGGATGAGGATTATCACAGAATGCCGACTTTTGACTCCTGAAGTTTTCGCTAATGTGAGAAGAGAGTTCGAAAATCGTCTGTATAACTGTATGGAGGTGGGCGGAGGTCATTTTGAACAATTGTTGTAATAATCAAGTTAGTTTTTGTTTTCAATTGAATACAAGTTCAATAAATCTCGTTTTCCTGTTTAGATGAGCATCCAATCAGTTTCTCCATCATCCCCTCATCCTGATCCTCACGCCAGAAAACCTCGATTGCCAAACTGAAACCAATGCCTCAGTGATTCAGAAAATAGAAAAATCTTTCTGGAACTTTTGCCACTCAACCTGTAATCACTTGTATGATTTTTGAGTTGGGGATGCTGAATGGAAGAGATTGATTGCGAAAATTCCATATTCACGCAAGAGAGTCTTATTCTCGAATCAAACATAAACATGTTCTCGTATTATACCGAAATGAACCAGTTTCAAAAAGTTATTTGGGTTTTCAGTGTTCCTGCTCCGGGACACCCTGTATGCTGATTCTGAATTTCGAAAATACCAAATTCGAAGAGAAATTGAAATACCTTTCCAACGAGGTGCCACTTGACCTATTTTCGATCGAATGATTTTTGAGTTGGGGATGCTGGAAATAGGGGTTGATTGCACCAACTCCAAATTCACAAGTGTAGGTCGTTTTTCTAGACCGAGCATAAACCTGCGCTTGCATTATGCCAAAATAAATCGATTTCATTTAGTATTTGGGATTTGCAGGAATTCAACTTTACCCTCGGTTGGGACACCCTGTATGTTAATTTAAAATTCTAAAATGACAAATCAGAATGGAGCATTGACAGACCTTTACAGTAAGGTGCCACTCGACCCTTATTCCCTATGATGAATTTCGAAATTAGGGTTGCTGGGGTAGGGGTTGATCTGACAAGTTTCGAATTATTTCGAAAAATGCTCCCCTCGAAACAAAATCGACGTGTCTTGGTGTTTTTCGCTAATGTTACTCATTTCGGAGTTATAGGGGGTCAAATTTTCGTTGGAACACACTGTATAAATCAGTATGCATTACAACCGATGGAGCACCAGCAATGATTGGAAACAAAAACGGTTCTGTGGCATTGTGTCGAGCTAATGAAGATTTCCCTTCATTTTTTCATTCCATTGCATTATACATCAACCAGTTTTGTGTTCAAAAGTTTTAAACACGGAGGAAATTATGGGAATTGCAACAAAAATTGTGAATTCCATCCGTGGACATAGCTTGCAACGGCGGCTCTTCAAGTTGCAGTTGGAACATAGGGAGTCAGCTGAACACACTGATTTAGTTCTTCACACTGACGTCAGGTTGTTGAGTCGCGGAAAATTCCTAGAAAAGTTTCAAGAATTATTGCCCGAAATGACAGCTTTTCTAGACGAAAGAGGTGATGACACTCAGATATTGAAAAACGAAAAATGGCTGACTGATTTGGCATTTTTGACTGACATCACAATGCACTTAAACACCATTAACTTATAGCTTCAAGGTAAAGGAAAAACTATTATTGAGATGATTAGCGCAGTAAACGCATTAAAAAATAAATGGCAACGTATGATAGATCAACTGAAAAGAAAGGATCTAAAACATTTTCCGTCTCTGAAAGCAAGGATTCCTCAGTTGAATTATGATACGTATGAGGCTGAATTACCAAATATTTTGGGACAATTCGAAATGCGTTTTTATGATTGCAGTAAATTAGCAAATATAGAATCATTTAGGAGTTATCCTTTTTCATGTAAAAATATTGAGGAATCAGCTACTGAAATCTCAAGTCAGTTTAATATGAACTCATGTTCTGTTGAAAATGAGTTGGTCCAGATTATATCAGATATACATCTCTAAGCTACAGCATCTGATACAAATTTCTGGTGTTTTATATCTGAAGAAAAATACCCGAATCTAAGGCAAATCACCCTTCAACTGAGTCAATTATCGCAATCGACTAACAGACGATCATATGTAATCATGCTTGCGATGGTTACGTACCATCTAATGAAAAGTATGCTGAGGACATGCAGTGACACTTCAGCATCCAAAGTCACTCCTTAGTAGTGTAACGCTATATGTAACTCTTTTGTTTTGTAATAACCAATAAACTCGCAATTTTGAATAACTATGAGCTTTTTGATTGATATAGAGAAGAACCTAACTAAACCTAACTCAAACCCTGACTAAAATAATGTAGATTGTGCAGAAAGCTTATATCTATATATGATACGGTACACCCTACCTATGTAGGTAGAGTGTATCGTGTATGTTCGACAACCCTGCGTCACATATACTTGCAGCCTCTCATAGTCGATCGTAAGTAGTCTAAAATATTGAGGTAGATCGCCAGTAGTTCAAGTTTGAACACCCCTGCTCTAAATGATTTGATATTTCATTGAATTTATTCAAACGCGCCAAAGAGTCTAAAGAAAAGTATTTAATATTAATGTTACAAAGGTCATATACACATTGTTACGGAACCAGTTTTGATTTTCTAATTCTTATTCCATTTTTCTCGTAGTGCTGGATATGGAGGATCCAGTATATTTGCAGTGTCGGAAATAGAAATGGAGACTGCAGGATATAGTACGGTAGAGTGTTGAGAACCACATTGAGGTTTCTGCAGGTGTAGAAATTGCAGGCAATTCAATAACCAATTTCCAAATTTACCGTCTAGGAGTAAAATAAAATTTCGATGCATTAGAAGCAATTTTGTACAATTCGGATGAATAAAAATTGTAGGAACTAAGCGAAACCAATCATCGAAGATAATTACATGAATATGAATAAATGATAGCAAACATCATAGGAGAAAACTAATTTACGATCTGAATAAATGTTCAATATGGGCCCCATTTTGCTCGATACACTTGACAGCTCGTATACGAACATGATGAGTTGCCCTCCTAGTTTCCTCAGGATCAATATTAGGAAAAGCATTATGAATGCGATCTAGTAACTCTTCTTTACTTCTTACTGGAATAAAATACATTTCACTCTTGATTTTGCCCCATAAATAAAAATCAAGGGGCGTCAGGTCCGGAGAACGCGGAGGCCATAAATTTGGTCCTTGATTACCCCACCATCTATCCTCGAAAACTTCTGTTAGCTGCCGATCTACAGCTCGTGTTTTATGTGCTGGTGCACCATCCGTTTGGTAATAGTAATCCCTCAGAATGTTAAGGGGTCATCCATCTAAAAAATTTGCTAATGTTCCTCTCAAAATAAATTTCCAGGTATCTTTGTCATTAAGATTTTTCTCATAAATGTGATAAACCAACAAATCATTCAATAAAACTGCAAAAACGTTCACGCTGAATTTATTTTAGAAATCAGTAACCTCAAGGAAATGTGGATTTTCTGTGGCCCAAAAATGTCGATTTCTCCTGTTGGTTATTCCACTTTCATTGAACTTGGCTTCATCAGACCATATAATTTTTTGCAGAATTGTCTCATCTTCTTGTAGCCGAATTAATAAATTTTCACAGAAATTTAGCCACTTGGGAAGGTCAGTTGGTTTCGATTTTTGTTATCTGATAAAAGAATACGGGTGCATGTTATGTTTCTCAAGGATCCTTTGAATGGAAGTATAACTCAATCCAATATCCATTAATGCTGACTTAATTGACGCATGTGGATTGGCACGAAAATACGCTACGTATTAATTTGATTGTCGTCGTCCTCGAGAATTGGTTTTCTTCTAGTTTCTATGTATCTTGTTCCTCCAAAATTGCAGAAAATTGCTTCTAATCCTTCGAAATTTTGTTTTACTCATAGGCGCCAAATTTGGAAATTGGTTATTGAATTGCCTGCAAGTTCTATCCACCACTTTTTGACATTCGCCATGAATTAAAAAGAGATTAAACATATCCTCGTTCGAATAATCAGGCATTTTATTATCAATTTGGTGATTTTCACTTCAAATTACCAACAATTCTTGTGAAATATCAAATTCGAATGAACGAAGTGACAAGTACATTAATTTTAGGCACCTGTCAGGTGAGCATAGCCAGTTCAGCTACTTGATTCAAATATTTCAAAGCATTCTCCGTTAGTTCTCGCAAAATCATCAAAAGTCAATATATGCCCAAATTATTTCGGAATAGGTATAGTATCTTTTTCTTCTTCAAGTGCCATCTCCGTGTCGAAGGTTGGCAATCATCATCGCTATTTTTACTTTAGAAGCGGCCGATTTAAAAAGTTGGTTCGAAGTGCATCCAAACCACTCTTTCAGGTTCCTCAGCCATGAGATTCTTCTCCTTCCTATACTTCGTTTTCCTGTATTTTGCCTTGGATAATCAGCTGTAGGAATTTATATTTTTCACCTCTCATAATATGGCCCAGATATTCCAATTTACGTTTCTTGAGTGTGTTAGCAACCTCTCTTTCCCTGCCTATGCGTCTCTGAACTTCTGCATTTGTTACTCGATCCATCCATGATATTCTAAGAATCCTCCTATACACCCACATTTCAAATGCTTCAATCTTTTTAAGAATCGCGGCATTCACTGTCCATGCTTCCGCTCCATGAAGGAGAGTAGAGAAAACATAACATTTAGCTAAACGATGTTTTAATGCCATACTTAGATCTTTACTACGAAAAACTTTGTCCATTTTATGAAGTTGGCTCGGGCTTTTCTATTCTTATTCATATTTCTTGGGTGTATTCATTTGTGCTGTTCACCATTGCTCCAAGGTAAGTATATTGCTCCACTCTTTCTACATTTCTGCCGTTTATAGTTAGACTAACATTTACTGGATTGTTCTTTGAGATTACCATGAATTTTGTCTTTTTTATGTTTAGTGATAACCCATATTCCTCACTGTAATTAGATACTCTGGTCATTAGTCTCTGCAGAGCTTCGATACTCTCCGCTAAGATTACTGTGTCGTCCGCATATCTTATGTTGTTTACCCGTGTTCCACCAACTGTTATCCCACATTCTTCGTTTTCCAGAGCTTTCTTAAGTATTTCTTCAGTATATGCATTGAAGAGTGTCGGCGTTGTATTTCAATTTCTTCTGACGTGTCGTTGTCCATGCATATTATAGCTTTTTGCTTATAATAGAGATTAGTGATGATCTGTACGTCTCTACTATCTAGATGTTTTGATTTAAGGATGTCTATCAGTTGATCATGACGAACCTTGTCAGAGGCTTTATTATAGTCTATGAAACACGCTTAGACCACTTTGTTGACATCGAGACACCTTTGAGTCAATACGTTGTATGCGAAAAGGGCATCGCGGGTTCCCAATCCCCTTCTGAATCCAAATTGAGTATCGCTTATATCAATGTCAAGTTTATGGTATATTCGATTATGGATAACCTTGAGGAGCAGTTTGAGAGTGTGTGACATCAGACTGATTGTACGATGATCACTACATACTCTAGCATGTGGTTTTTTTGGTAAGCAGATGAAAGTAGATACTAACCATTCTCTTGGTATAGTATATGCTGATACAATTCCATCTGAAATTTAACGCTTCATCTGATGGCGATATAAAAATTGGCACGTGCCATTTGAAAAAATTGAGTTATTGCTGTTTGAAAAAGGCCAAATTGAAAAAATCATACAAAACAACGCAATAAACATTTGACATGTGAAGATTGCTTAAAAAATACCTTGATCCTTCTTCTATCCACCCAAGTCAAAATTGTGTCTGTAGTGCAGAAGATCTATGAGCTACAATTTTTTTAAATGTTCCTCAAAAATCCAGTTCATAACAAAAATAATTAAATCTGTCAAAAGTTTTGACAAATAAGTGCCAACAACTTGGGTATTTTATGCCTTGCTCAAATGTCGGTTCTAGATGTATAATAAAAAAGGGATATTGCCATTTAAAATAACAAAGTGATGACCCACTTCCGGTATAACCGGAAATGGTATAACTTCGAAAATATTTCACTTCAATTGGAAATCGCTAGTTATGGAGTATAAAATTTCAGCTTGATATTGTAATTGGAATTATATATATATATATATATATATATATATATATATATATATATATATATATATATATATACTCTTTGTCTTCGTTCAAGACATTTTTCCTTCGTAATTAGTATACTGAAGACATTAAATAAACTTGATTCACCTAAAAAATTGTATTAAAAGTTTGGTTATTAAGAAAAAGAGCAAAGAACGAAGAATTATATTCAATTATATTCAGAATATTAAATATTCCGTTCATGACAAATTCTTGTTCATTTTATAAAATAGTCTCTTGAATTCGCAACTGTAAGTACCTCAGTAAAAATTGTACATGTACATTTTCCACATTGGAATGTTGACCACATAACCGAAATTTTGAAATTCAAATACTTATACATAATAATGAATAATTGAACTCAAGGTTTAAAATTAATCTTTTCTCATTTTAGAATTAACATTCTGTTGGTATAAACCTTTCTATGTTACATTCTTCAGAATATTCGATTTCTCCAAATAACTTACAACTTACAGATGAGAAAATTTATTACAATTTTAAGATAATTCCATTTCTTCTACTTCGTTTTGGGTGTATGCTGTGTAGAGTTTCCTCAATTTCTCGTAATGTTTTGATCCTGAAAAAAATATTCACAATGATTTTCAACATACAAGCGAATTACAAAGAAGATTATAGAAGCCCCAAAATGTTTCTTATTTTCCCAGAAAAGCAATTGAGGGATGGAGTAATATTTATACGAAAACGAAGATGAAGTAAAATATATTTTATACTTTCCACAATTTTATTTTTACAAACACGACCGGATTCGACCATAAGGTCATTTTCAAGTGGTCAACTACTGGAAATGAATTTACTTATACAGGGTGTTCCCGGATGAAACGGACATATTGCAACTATAAGTAGAAAAAATCAAAGGCTTTTCGAAACTACACCTTATTTTCTTGTCGAGGCCTTCATTAGTGATATACAGGCTGATCGATTTCACTCATATTGTATTATCTCCATAAATTCCATTGAAAGGGAACTGCGCTAGAATTTTCACACAATAACTTTGTCATTGATGTTGACTGAAAAATTGATGAAAATTTTCGGATAATCCGTATTTTTTCACAATTTTTGTGTTACAGCCTGAATTGATCATCCTATGTACGGTTTTCGTGAAATTGGATCAAAGCTGTTGAATTCCAATGAAACGCCCTTTCGATTTATACAGGGTGCTTCAACGAAAACTAAACAGAGGCTATATCTACCAAGATATTCATTTCTGATCGAAACGCAAAAACAGGTCAATTCTTGTTTCAAGGGGGACATCTTTTGGGGTACAAAACTTGCCTGAAATATCAACCCCCTAAGCGGGGGTTGAAATCCTTGAACATTTTGAATAGGGAAGATGGGTCGAGTGATGACTCAAAAGAAAGGTGGTATTTTTGTCTACATCGCCTTGAACGAATTTCCATTTTTAATTGAAAACTGTAAAAGATACAGGGTGAGCAACTGAAAGATAGGGAAGACTATTTCCCTGAGACTATTCAAGTTTCAGTGAAGTAAAATGGAACAGATCCATGCTGATCAATGACAGTCATCATCAGGTAACATCCTCATCTTGAATTTCAACCCCTAGAGCAGGGGTGACCACCCTTGAAAATTTGGAAGAGGGTAGATGGGTCGAGTGATACCTCGAAAGAAAGGTATTATCTTTGTCTGCATCCCCGTGAATGAATTTTAATTTTTGATTGAAAACTGTAGAAGATACAGAGTGAGCTACTGAAAAAAGAGGGGAATATCTATCGCCCTGAGCTATTCAATTATTAGTGCAAAAAATGGAACATATTCATTCCAGACCAAAGGCTGTTATCTTCCAAAACACCATTCACATCTCAAATTTCAACCCCTAGAGCAGGTTACTTGAATAGCTCAGGGCGATAGATAGTCTTCTCTATTTTTCAGTAGCTCACTCTGTATCTTCTACAAGACTATTGGAGTATTAGTGCGAAAAACTGGAATAGATGGTGTTTCGGAAGATGACAGCCTTTGATCTGGAATGAATCTGTTCCATTTTTGCACTAATACTTGAATAGCTCTGGGCGATAGATAGTCTCCTATATTTTTCAGTAGCTCACTCTGTATCTTCAACAGTTTTCAATCAAAAATGAAAATTCTTTCACAGGAATGCAGACAAAGATAATACCTTTCTTTCGAGTTATCACTCGACCCTTCTACCCCCTTCCAAATTTTCAAGGGTGGTCACCCCTGCTCTAGGGGTTGAAATTCGAGATTGGGATGGTACTTGATGATGTCTGCCATTGATCAGCATGGATCTGTTCCATTTTACCTCACTGAAACTTGAATAGTCTCAGGGAAATAGTCTTCCCTATATTTCGGTTGCTCATCCTGTATCTTTTACAGTTTTCAATTAAAAATGGAAATTCGTTCAAGGCAATGTAGACAAAGATACCACCTTCCTTTTGAGTCATCACTTGACCCATCTTCCCTATTCAAAATGTTCAAGGATTGTAACCCCCACTTAGGGGATTGATATTTCAGACAAGTTTTGTACCCCAAAAGATGTCCCCTTGAAACAAAAATTCGACGATTTGACCTGTTTTATGCGTTTTAAATCTTTCAATGTTCGATTGAGTGCTTGTAATGCACGTTTATGATCAGATGATTTCGCTGCCGATAAAACTTTGATATCAATATATATATATATATATGCCCTATATATATAAATATATATATATATATATATATATATATGTCCTGTTTTTGCAGTTCATTTTGATCAGAAATGAATATCTTGTAGATATATATATCTGTTTAGTTTTCGTTGAAGCACTATGTATATATATATATATATATATATATATATATATATATATATATATATATATATATATATATATATATATATATATATATATATATATATATATATATATATATATATATATATATATATATATATATATATATATATATATATATATATATATATATATATATATATATATATATACATATATCCATAGGGAAAGACGACAATTCAACGACACTCGACGACTTCGATGGCTAACGAATCCTACACGGAAGCTGCCGAAACTGTAATACCAAATAGTAAATTTGACGCCGAAACTAACCGAAATTTCGATGAAACAGTGATTTTTACGTATCTTGAGCACCTGATTATCCGTCGTCACATCTAGAAGGCATGCATACACTCAAATTACATAGTAACAAATCTTTATACCACTCATTTCGTTTCTGGGAAAATGAGTAATGTCCAAAACCTAGGAAGTTTAAACTATCATATTTCTTACTTTCTCTGTAACAGATGGCCTGATTTTAGCGATGGCTTGTTGGAGGTGTTGATTGCTAACCAGAATTGTGGGACCGAACGTCTCGAGCCTCATAGCTTCCCTAAGAGCTATGCCTGCTGCTTCTCTTACCAGCGCTGCCAAATCTGCGCCCGTGTATCCAGATAACTCTTCAGATCTACCAATAACTTCCAAATCAACGTCAGCAGTGAAAGGGGGTTTGGTTCCGTTCTGGAATAAAAATAAAACATTAGAAATCTTCGGATAATCTTGAAACTTTCATGGAATCGAATACAAGTTACAATTAATCGAATGAAGGAATAGTTGAACGTGATACCTTTGTGATAGTTTTGAGAATTTCCACTCTATCGAGTGCCGATGGTAAGCCGACGTAAAGTATCTTATCTAAGCGACCCGGTCTCAGAACTGCCGGATCAACGATATCTGGTCTATTTGTGGCTGCCAACAGAAATACACCCGTTCGTCCTTCGATACCATCCATTTCTGTTAACATTTGATTGACCACCCTCATAGTAGCTCCACCCTAAAATATGAAGACGTTTTCTTCAAGGCTTTGATAATCGAGTTAGAAATTAGAAGAATAATTTCGATGATATTGTTCGCAAAGTATTAGAATATTATAGTCTCACTGCTTACCTCTCTAGAATCCGATCTCTTCGGACATAAAGCATCCAGTTCGTCAAAGAATATAACGCAAGGCGCTGAATTTCTCGCTCTTTCGAAACATGTTCTCACCGCCCGTTCACTTTCTCCAACATACTGTGAGGGAAAAATTAGTATTCAGTAAGGATGATAATAAGATTATTTTTGTATCGATATACTTACCATATTTAATAACTCAGGACCTTTCACAGATATGAAATTTATACCCGCCTCGTTTGCAACTGCTTTAGCAAGTAAGGTTTTACCACAACCTGGAGGGCCACAGAGCAAGACTCCCGCTGGGATGGTTATACCAAGTGCTTTACAGTATTCCTTATGTCTGGCTGGGGCCTGAAACAAGGTAAATATTTATCAAACAAATTGGGTAAATGTTTCTGCAATTCAAGATGAAAGGAGAAAAAAATATCTCATCAAAAATGTAAGAAACTTTCAAATCCCGCCACGCAGTCCTTTTAACGAAAAAAGTATTGAAACTCATATAAAACCGAATCAGTTATTACTTTCTCATACATGCTTGCCTAATTGTGTGTGGTGACTATAATTCGCCCAACGCGAAGTGGACAAATGGTGTTTTTTTTGTTATGTGATACCGCAAGTTGTGCCTCAGTTTTTTCAGCGACTGTTGAGTTGGTTAATCTTTCTCAGGTGTGTAGTGTCCCTAACAGCCGCGGCGTATTTTTGGATTTGGTCTTCACAAATGACTCTAATGTTAGTGTTTTGCTGACAACTGATTTATTACAATCGAATAGTGCTCCGCCTTGGTACAAGTTGGATGGATTGAGTAGTCCAGCAAGTGCTAATGCCGGTCCCAAGCCCGGATCAATTAAAACAATTCATTGCTCAAAGCACCGGAGATGCAGCCTCGGAACAAGGACAGAAAACACGGAATACGACCCGCGCGCGAAATAGGAATAAACTCTACAGGAAGAAGCATCAAGTAAGAATAGCCTGCTGGAACATAAAACTCTATTCTCCAAAGCCCACGAAATAATCCCTGAAATGAACGAACACAAAATAGATATATGTGCACTTGCGAAACCAAAAAAAAAGAGAAGAGGATTATCAAAATTAAACAATTACATCTTAGTATACTCTGGAGTAGAAAAAGACCAAAGAGCAACATCGGGAGTAGGACTACTAGTACATGAAAAATAGGAAGAAAATATGGTAAACGTAGAATATGTTAGCGATAGAATCCTGAAAGTCACAATGTCGTTCGACCGTCCGCTACATATCCTATCAGTATACGCACCTGACATAAGCAAACCAGAGGAAGCGGCGGTAGATTTTTATGAAAGTCTTCAATCACAACTAGATAAAATACCAACTAAAGAAAAGATAATCATATTAGGAGACCTTAACGCTAGAGTAGGTAACGAAGTAGTAAACGGGGTAAAACAAAAATATATAACGAAGACGTAATTAACAGAAACGGCGAAATGTTGACGGAATTTTGTGCACAGAACAAGTTGCGAATTAATAACACTTTTTTCCCTCACAAAGAACAGCACAAATATACTTTCTACGATAACCGAAACAACAAATCCATAATTGTTTCTACCCCAACAAATCTTTGATGTAAGAGTTTTGTCATCAGCTAACATTGGAACAGACCACAAGCTCGTTCTAGGGAAACTGAAGATGACAACTCAATAAAAAAGAAAACACCATCTGTAAAAACTGAAAAATTTAACGTAGAATCGCTCAACAATGATAGCACAAAACAACTTTATTCAAACCGTTGCAAACAGTATATAACTCGTAATCCAATATTGCAGCAAGATAACCCCGACATAGCATGGCTCGAACTAAAAGAAAACATATACAAGGGTGCCACAGAGGCCTTGGGAACCCGCACGGTATCACAGAACGGCAAACCTAATAATAAACCCTGGTTCACCACTGAAGTCAAAAACATTACAAAGGAAAAAAACAAATATATCTAGAATATAAGAACCATCCGACACCAGAGAACCGAAATAGATACATAGAAATAAGAAATAGGTTGAATAACAGAGTTCGGGAATTTAAAGAAGAATACTGGCAGAGATTTAGTGCTGAAATGGAAGCGGATATATACGGAGCGCAAAAACGAATTTGGAAATTATTAAAGGGTATGAAAAAGGACACCAATGAAACTATACAACTGAAAACAATCACAAACGGAACATGGGAAAAATACTTCAAAAATCTTTACACCGAATCAGAATATGAGGAAGAACCCCCAGAAGAAGACTTAGAAAACGACATTATAAATGAACCGGTAACATTCACGAAAGAGCAATTAGCTATGGCAATAAGTAAACTTGAAAATAGGAAAGCTCCAAATGAAGATAAGATAACAAATGAGATGATCAAATATGGCGGAGAAGCCATGAGAGAAGAGTACACAAAACTGTTTAACATCATAATTCAACACGGAAAAATACCAGAAGAATGGAAAAGAAGTGTAACAGTTCCTATCTTTAAAAAAGGAGACAAAACGAATCCTGCCAACTATCGCGGAATAACCTTATTAAGCACCTCTTTGAAACTGCTTACAAAGATTCTTGCCGATGACATGACGTCAACAATGCCAATCAGCGAAGAGCAACAAGGCTTTCGAAAAAACCGGTCCACGGTCGATGCACTATTTATAACAAGGCAATTAGTAGAAAAGTCTCTTGAATATAACACTCCAGCATATCTTTGTTTCATAGACTTAACGAAGGCCTTCGACAGAGTCCAACTGAAGGACGTAATCAAAATACTAGAAAACAAAGAGGTACCCAAAAATTATATAAGACTCATCGAAGATCTGAACACTAATACAACAACGCAAATACGAACGAACCACACCCTAACGCAGCATTTCGGAACAACGTCGGGCATCCGCCAAGGTGATAGTCTTAGCCCTCTACTATTTAATACTGTTATGGACCAACTTGTAGAGACCGTTAAAAACTTGGGACTAGGATACCGCATGGGAACCTACAAAATTAACATCTTATGCTATGCCGATGACGCCGTACTCATTGCAGAATCAGAAGACGACCTACAAAGAATGTTATACGCCTTTAGCAAACGCGCAAAAAATTTCAATATGGAAATCTCAACAAGACAAAATGCATGACCATAGCTAAGGAACCTCTGCGCTGCAAGTTAACAATAGACAACGCCACTATAGACCAAGTCATGTCATTCGAATACTTAGGGTGCAAAATAACAAGCACAGGATACCTTGAAGATGAAGTGAGGAGACAAGTGAACAAAGCAGCTGCAGTATCGGGACATCTTAAACAACCAACTTGGAGAAATAAACACCTCAGTATACCATGCAAATCCAGAATCTACAAAACATGTGTGCAACCAATTATGACATACGGGGCAGAAACAAGAGCGGAAACGTCGGTAACAAAGAGGATACTAAGAACAACAGAAATGAAAACGCTAAGAACTATAACCGGTTACACATTGAATGACAGACAAAGAAATACCGACATAAAGGAAAAATGTGAAACAGACGATATTGTAAGATGGGTAAGAAAAAGAAGAAGAGAATGGAACCAGCATGTAAACAGAATGACCACAGATAGAATAGCTAAAATCGTATATAACAACATACCACACGGAAGAAGACCCGTTGGACGACCACCAAAACGATGGCGCGACAGTTGGCAATCAACTTCACAAGAACTGCTGCAGGGAAACCGGAACTGAACAGGCGCTACGCCTTCTACACGGTGAAGAAGAAGAATAGTGCTCACCATACTGCTCTATAGGGAAGATCTTACTTTCAAGTTATTGATTTGATGTCCGATACTCTTAAGCTCAATAAGGGAACTTTCCCTGCCTTCAGGTGTAATGATCACCTACGAATAATATCATAACTCATTAGTATGAATAAACGGCTTTAGGGACGATACGCATGTATGGACCCACAGACATAGAGGCTTGTATGTTGTCGGTATGAAAGTTTTGAAGAATGTCTGAGTTGGTGGAATGTATGTGACGTTTGTGATACATGCAGGTGTATGATCAGAGGGCATGATTCCCTATTGGCAAAACTTCACGCACTTAATTGTTTTGATTGTTTGGTGTGTATTTCTATTGTTTGAGTTTGCATTATCGATGCGTTCTGTCATTATTGTTTTTGAAAGTTTTTTTTAAATGCAATTTTCAGTTTTTTTATACAATCAGGGTCCTATTCTGCCCACCAGCAAATTACTCAGATGGCAATCGTCCATGGACAGCACGATTTTAACGACACTATTTATTCTTAAGTCTGCTTCAAAACATGGATTAAATAATCTCAAATTTGAGAAAAATTCTTTTTATTCCTCCCCTATATAAAGAATTCACGAAAAACAACAAGATCTCGGCCTGCTAAACCGGTCTCTCTCCTCCCTTAAAACTCATTTTCCGACTGATGTACTAAACGCACAAACAAACATGAGGCAATAACTCAAGTTGTTCACATACAAATGTCATGAACAGCTATTAATGAAGTAGCGAGTTATCGACGGGTACAATATTACCACAGATGGCAATAGTAGTACTGTTTTTTAAAACAGTTCGGTTACTTTTGGAATATAAGGTGTACTATAAATCTAGCTACAGTACTAAAATCTGGAAGTTTGCTAACTCTGTAATCAAATAAAATCTAAGGAACTCTACATAATTTACTGACATCCCAAAAGAAAGAAACAACCAGCAATATTCTCTTCAGTATGCAGATGACACTTTTATAATTTCCCACGATAGCTCACTGACAACCTGCTTGAATGGATTGCAAAGTATGATGAACAAACTTGAAATGTGGCTGAGTAAATGGCGCCTGAAACCCAATCCAAGGAAATCACAATATATAATTTTCCATCATAAAATTAGTCAAAATTCGCCTAGTATAACAATTAAAGGAATCGCTAAAAACCTACAGCGGAAATAAAATACCTAGGGGTTGAAGTCGACAACAAAATGAATTTCAACAAATATACCAAAGCGATTAAGAAGAGAACCATATCAAGAGCTAAAACTTTCACTAAACTAACCGTCAGAACAGAGGAATAAACACAAATAATGCAGTTAAAATATACAAGACAATATGTAGACCTGTCTTGGAATATGCACATCCCATCTTTGCTAACTGTAGACGCCCAGCCTTGAACAATCTAAAAACCGCAGAAACTACATCTCTTCGTACAATAACAAAGATTAGACACCCGGAAAACAGAATACATAACCCACCAAATGAATTATTGTACCAGATAACGAATATACAACCGATAGAAGAAAGACTTAAAAAGTTGAACAAGAATTTTTACGCACTTCTTAAAGACTCGCAGGACATTCTGGATCTCTTCCACCATGAACATATCGCACAAGCAGCAAGAAAATACCCACCTAAGTCATTAATACTGACATTGGAAGAACAAGAGAGGAACTAAACCTTCTCCGTTTCGCTGATGGTTGTAATACGTGCGCGCCGCCTCAGTAAAATCTTCCTTCGTAACCGAGAGACTCTAATTGGGACTGATTGACTGGCGTCGAACTATGCAGCAATTTCAGGAGATCTTAGAGTTGTCTACTCTTCGTGACGTCTTGCAATTCTGTTGAAGAATACGACTTTATCGACTCTTCTATGGGTTCGGAACCATTTCGTTTTTCCTTGCGGTTGCTTCGTTTGGTTTTGGTTCATCGGTATCTGAACATAAAGTGATTATGACGAAAATTTTATAGGTAAAGGCAAGAGTACGATAGCTGGGGTTATGCGGTGTTGTCGCGATTAGTATCTGAATCTCTAGAGATTAAGACATGAAAGTTTTACTTCATCTTATTGAAAACAATATCTTCTTCATACGGCAAATTCTATTTTTTCATCTTAACAGGTGGGCTAGAACTCGTAGGCTGATAACATATACATAGTGTCACTAGGTCAAATCCACATGATTTTCAATAATAAGTACTAATCTTAACTAGACACGAGTAAAAAGTTTTCAGCTGTCCACCGTTGGTCTGCGAGATACGTAAGTTGCCTTTTAATCGACTTTAGCACTTTTACTGTTGTCAGCTACCATCTGACAACTACGTCGTGTATTTTGACATTTTTAACCTAAACGTACTTACAACATTACTTGACATACGACTGAATTTCGCTTTGTTTATAATCATTCCAAAAAATTCAACTTGGACAAAATGGAATTAACACATGAACATTTTCGTGCGCTGCTTTTCACGTGGATTAATTCGACAACAGTGCTGCGATCTACATGCTTTGGCCTTTGATTGATGAAGCTCCCACTTGACCACTGTTAAAAGTTGGTATAACGAATTCTATCGGGGTCAGTTCTTCACTCAGTGACGAACTTCGTGAAGATCGTCCAAAATCAGTTGTTTTGCCACTAACCATCGATGTAGAGCGAAATAATAATTATAATAATAATAATCCCTCAGGGGCTCAGGAGCATTGTTTCTGAAAAGTACGGTGGCCTTTAAAGCGAACCCAGGTACCAAAGCTGAACCTGACAGTAGGTATAAAATGCAACTCATCCAATGATGTACAATCTAAGGAATAAACGGGTGAATCGATATTGTACCACCATAACCTCTTGTCGCGTTCAAGATTTAGGAAGAGGTCTTGTTCGAAAAGTGAGTCACAGTCTCCCTGTTAGCGGCGGAAGCAGCGTGATATCGGTAGGAACACAAAACCAAGTGGGAAATAACATCAATACCTCCCAACCGACTCTTGATGTTTCAACGGTGACGCAAGCCATTATGCCTACGACCACGACGAGCCAGACTTTATGAAACGCATGAAGTGGACCCTCAGAAATAAATTCCTTCATTATGTTCCTATCACAAGATTACAAACTTGGTATCGGAAATGACAGCATACTGATACGCGTTACATCCTGCGTTCGTAGAAAAATATCCGGAATTACAGCACATATCCGAGCAGAGAATTTCGGATTAACGAAGAACAATCGTTAAAAACAAGAAGAGGTCATAATGGAACTCAGAAGTGAAGATGATACTCATAACGGTATACCTACCGTCAATGAAAGAGTTACGGATAACATCGAAGCCATGGAAACGAGTATCAACATAGAGGTCCTCTGAAACGAACCAGCAGAATCAAATGTATGTATTTAGCACGACTCACAACTCAACAGAGCAATAACTGAACTCAGTGGTAGTAACCCAACTAAACGACCTAAACTGCCCAAACTCAAGACGAACAACAACACCAATATCATCCTAGCAAGCATAAACTCAGTGTTTAAAGAATACACTGACCAGAACACCTTGGAGAAAATTCACACTCGATTTACTGTGGAGCGGTGGCAGGGTTCTTCGACTCACAAACAACAAGTCTCCACAATGTGATCCGATCTGAGCCAAAAAGCGTCAGAAAACCACCATGGCAAAAACGACTGAGAAGGATATTGACAATATTAGAGCTGAGATCGGTGCCTCACAGAATTCCTGAGAAAAAAAAGCCCTCAAGGGCATGAAATCCCATATACACAAAAATTCAGAAAAATTGGTACGAAACAAAACACCCTGATCACAAACAATATATCGACGTGTATATGGACACTTTGAAGCAGAAACCTGCCAAAAAGCAAAGAGGCTCTCAAGATACATCAAGTGTACTGAAAGGAAACATCAAAACCAAAGGTTTCTCCAAAGGGCGGCCAATTTTCATAAGGGAAATAACAAAACTGCGACCAACAATAACGGAGAAGTACCTGACGCACAGTGCTTGACCGATTATTGGTCGTCACTATGGTCGAACCCCAAATAACACAATAAAGATGCGGAATGGATCACGAATGAAAAACAACGCCTTGATATCAAACATATGGACTTCGAAGGAATAACGGAGGAAGAAATCACAACAGTAGTTAGAGCGACCAACAATTGGAAGGCCACAGGTATAGATAATATCCACAACTTCTGGTACACAAGAAGTTTGATAAGCTCCATGGAGCCCTGCAGTGAAACAGCTCATATGTTCTCAACATCCCCAGGAAAACATCCACTTTCCTAACACAAGGCTTAACATATATGCTACCTAAGAGCGATAGAACACAGGATCCGCCTCAATATAGGCCAATCACTTGCCTGCCAACACCCTACAAAATACTCATACACAACTCATGCATATCCAATCGAATATACCAACACCTTGACGACAACAATATATTAGCAGAGGAGCAGAAAGGATGCAGAAACACCACGGGAGCAAGGAACAACTCATCATAGATTCTGTGATAATGAAACAGGCACACGAGGGCAGCGGAATGTTCATTCATTTTCTCGATTATCTGAAGGCATTCGTAGTACCGCCCATTCTTGGCTTGTCGACATATTGCAGATATAACAAAATCATCCTGCCCTGGTAGAATTTTGAAGACACCAATGACACACTGGCGGACGTCTCTAAAGGTCAACATGAACAATAAGTCATTAAAACCAACGAGATACCCATATGTCGTGGAATTTTTCAAAGAGACTCTTTGAGTCCACTATGGTTCTTGTTTAGCTAGAACCCGTCTTCAATGCTCAATAGAACAGGATATGAATTCAGGATAAAAACAGATAGGGAATACAATCTCCCACCTGCTGTATATGGAAGATATCAAATTATATGCTTCAACAAGCAAACCAATTATGATCTGCTGAAACTGTCAGTAAATTCTCGGCAGATGTTTATATGAAATTGGATTGAAAAATGTAAGTCCCTGAACATTCAAAGAGGAAAGACATAGATGGTAAAACACAACTTCAAACGATATTATACAGTGTATGAAAGGATGGCGAAACGTACAAATATCTGGAATACCAACAAGCCAGAATGCTAGACCAAAAACAGTCAAGGAGAAGATTCGTTCAGAGTACGGTCAGCGTCTGAAGACTGTGCTGAAGTCAATCTAGT
>JABFTP020000165.1:7441476-7626476 GCA_013387265.2 Cryptolaemus montrouzieri
GCATACACGTTGAAAATGTGCTCGTTGCTTTCCGTAACATCGGTGTAAAAATGTCTCTGAAAAGTCATTTTTACATTACCATGCAGACAAGTTTGCCGAACAATCACCATGTGAATCAGATGAGCATGGTGAACGGTTTCATCAGGTGACGGCTAGGCTTAAGCACTGGTATAGTGGAAAAACTTGATTCTCTATTAGGAGACATTTGCTGGAATTCACAGCAAGATGAAGATGGAGAAGAAGAAGAATGAATATGAATTTATATGTTTATTTGTTGAAAATTGTTAGAATTGGAATAAAATTTAAGTTAAAATCATGATTGTGCGTTTAAATTTTCGATTTAACTATAGAAAATGTGCTTTTTTCTTATTTTGTGATTTTCAAGTGAAATTCTCTTGATTTCTCTATTATTTAAAAGAAAATTAACGAAACAATGGCAATGAAATGGAGTCTTTTGGACATTTTGTTAAGAAACGGTGTTTGAAAGAGGTTTTTATATGTTGGTATACTTGTTGGCCATGAAAACTTTGCCGAGAAAAATTGTTGGCCATGACAATAGCTAAAACTTTGCCGAAGACAGTAAAGCCATATTCCGAACGGTTTGAGAATTACAAGCATATAATGTACTGAAGTCATAAGCGACGAACCCTACTGAAATCAGCTAACTTCAAAGGCAAATATCTCCTAAACAAGAGCTAACTTTCAAAAACCGTGGTTACCACTGGAATCAGCGTACCCGATATAGGTTTGCTAGGTATGTCTTCCGCGTGTTAGAATTTTGAACTAGCACAGTGTAATTAATTGATTCTGCCGTTACTACATTCAGGATTCAAAATCAATTGAACATTTATAGAAAAAATTTAAGTGTTAGGGTCAGAAAGGAAACGTGACCTCTGAAAAAGTATCACCCTGTAGATTATCATAATCGTTTCTGTGATCCGATTTCAATTCAATTTTCGATTTTGAAAAAGCACCTATGTGCTGAATTAGAACTGAGTATCTGAAAAATTGTAGTATTCATAAGAAAGAAATGGAGAAAAATCACCCTATATTTCGGTAACGAAGCTTAAGCTCGTGGACTCACCTCGTGAAATCTTTCGCACTTATTCATTTACATCCTGTATATCTTAGCATCTAACCCTTTCTTCATTTTGACATTCTCTCTGGGTGTAAAAGAACCCTTTCTCCGAGGAGACAACTATCGCTTTCCAATTACATCATTTAGTATGAACATTTGTTCTTTCTGTAGTAAAAATTTGAATATCTCGTATTGAAAAATATTCGTTTTCATTAGTCAATTTATTCAGTTATCTTAGTCTATTCAATATTTCAACAAATTCCAGAACATTTACCCCACCCTGCATGTTTGGAAATAAAAAGGATCAAACACGGTTGGAATTTACTTCAAGTAATTCTCCACGAATTATCTCCAATCCCATCTGGAAGCAAGCGGGATTACCCATCGAGATACGGTTCTGTATTGGAGTCATTAGTCCGAGTGTGAGGAATTGTAGAAATTCACTTATGTTCCCCGAACGACCATAATTTATCTTTATTTCATTTAGTCGACTTGTATAAAGGATGTAAGGATTGCGGTAAATCAATTCTTGGACAATTAATCTACTACTATCTTTGGGGACTGATTAAGTTCATCGTCCCTCTATAGGTTTATGAACACTATGCCGGAATTAGTATTCATTAAACATCAAGTTTGAGAAGGATCTTAGTCGATGCTACGAGGACGGTTTGATAAGTAAGTGACTTTTTGAATTTCCCGCGTAGGTACTTCAAATGCAACAGTGCTGCCGTCAACTGTAATCTATCAGTGAGCAATTTTCTGATTTTGAGCAAACCACGTCGAGCAGTTGGTGTTTGATGGTCGTTTAAAGCAGACATCCTCGTGAATTTTTACGAAAATGAAAAAAAGTGAATTTCGTGTGCTGATTAAGCATTACTCCTTACGTAAGAAATCCGTCACTGAAAACCTCGATAAAGACCACGGGGACTCGGCACTATTGGCAACATGGCGCCAGCAACAGTTAATTTTGCAAGTGAGCAGCCTAAATTGACAAAAGGGTATTTATTCGAGATCGACATCTCGTAGTGCTACAGTGATCCCCGAACTAGGGGTGTTCATAGAAGGTGCCACTAATGATGAATTCCGGGATTCTCCCAGTGAGATCGAAAACAAAAACAGTGTTAACCTCGAAACTGACATTCAACTACTGGAGTTGAAGGAAAATAAACTAAACTTTGCTCAAACTGAGCTAAAATATTCGAAGAAATTAGTTGAAAATCTTGAAAAAGCGGTGAATAAAAAAAATCTCATTTTTGAGTATCTATCGAAAACCAGTGTCACGCAAAATAAATCTCCAGAGGATACGCGGAGATCCAACGTTGCCAATGTGAAGTGTTTATCCCGTAAAATCGAATCAAAAAGTATGGTACCCAGAATCCCACAGAAAAAGTCAAAACGAGTCTAAAATAGCGGATACCGAAGAGAGATTAAGCAGAAAGAAGAAAATTATAAAAACAGGGAGTGGAGGATCAACAACCTTCGCAAGTGCGCTTAAGCGAGCCCGGGTGTACGTGGGCTGAGTGAAAAGTGAAGTGAAAGCAGAGGAGATCGAAGATCATTTGAACAATCAATTTCCAAGAAAAAAATTCCTTATAGAAAGACTTACAAAGCGAGAAGACTAAAACAGTGCTTCTTTCAAGATTGGTGCGGACATTTAGTTGGTGGATCAGTTATACAAGCCCGAGAACTAGCCGCGTGGTATTGTAGTGGAGCGTTTTCTGGTTTTTCGAACCCAATCCGGAGCTGAGCGATAAAACAGAAAAAGACGGAAATGTTAGCGACTATCGGATGACTCTATTGAATCTGAACGTACGGTGTCTATCAAATAAAGTTGAAATTCTACAATATAGCCTCGGTCGGGAGTTGTGTGATGTTGTGTGCCTCACCGAACATTGGTTAAATGAGGAACAAGGAACTGGTCATTTCTGATTTTGAAGTCGTAAGTTTTTTTGCACGCTCAAACTTTTCACAAGGTGGCACTTTTATTATTGCAAAAGATGGAACAAACTGTAGGCCTCTAAATCATATAAAAGACCTCTCATTGGAAAAGCATTTTGAAGTCACAGCTGCTCAATAAATGAATGAAAATATGATATTTTTGTGTGTTTATAGATCCCCTAACGGCAATATAGAGCAGTTTCTATGTCAGCTAGATAGGGTCTTACAAACAATCCATGATGTTCATAACGGCGATATTTTCCTAACCTTTAATGTCAACTTCATTGAAAGGAGCAGTGAATAAATAAAGGTTGAGGAGCTCTTAGAATCGTATGGCTTGTACAAAGTCTTTCAGCAGCCCTCCCGTTTAACGCAGATTTCTGGTTCATGCATTGACAATGTCTTTACAAATCTTAAACAAGAATATTATTCTCATAAAACTGTTGATTAACACATTTCTGGCCATTTAGGACAATTTATGACATTTCAGCACAAAGTAAACCCACAAAGTCACAGTATATCAAGGTGAGGAAAATAAACATAGGCAGTACTAATCATTTTATAGATCAACTTAATGCTAAGAGGTGGAAATGTCTATTTCAGACCGACGCCAAAGTTGCATATGATAGTTTTCAGAAAGAGTTGCATCTTCAACGACTGCTGTCTGAAAAAGAGACACAAGAAATACCTACCTTACGAAATCAACTAGAAGCCGCGAGGACTATAGCAACTGTGAAGAAAAATTAAGCAACTTTTGGACTTTTGAGATTCCTTAAAAACAACTGAAAGAACAAATAGAGAAACAGATTAGCGGTAATGATGCAAAAAACTGGCGGAGTTGGATAATGAAAGCAGAGCTATTTGGAGATAATCAAGTCTAGAACCAATTCTAAGTGTGATGTCACTAGTGAAAGTTTACTAACACCGGACGAGCTAAACAAGTTCTTGGTTGAAATGAGGAGAAATTGTCAAATGAAACAGGAGGCAAAACACATTAGAGCAAAGAACAAATGAAAAACAAAATCAACAAAAAGACAGGCAAGTTCTATGTTTTTTGCTCCCACCACTCCTGGTGAAATTGTTCAGATCGTTCGCAAATGAAGACCAAAACTTTCCGGAATATTTACGGTTTATCAGTTGATCTACTTAAAAAAATAGTGAACCACCTGGCTGAACCACTGTCTATGTTACCTAATTGATCTTTCTTTCGAACAAGGTGTCTTTGCTCAACAAATGAAGGTGACCAAAGTGGTACTCATACTCAAAAATGAAATGTCTACGAATGTGAAAGTTATAGACCAATCTCTGTGCTACCTGTTATCTCAAAGCTGTTTAAAGCTGCCATTAAGACACGGCTAGTTAGCTACATGAACTCCTGTAAAATCTTCAACAACAATCAACACGGATTTCGCGAAAAGAAATCAACCACAACTGCATGAATAGAGATAGTAGAGTTTATCCTGGAGGCTTTCGATGATATGGAAGATGTCATTCTCGCATATTCAGATCTCAGCAAAGCCTTCGACTGCATAAATCACGACATAATGCTGAGAATATTGTGGTGCAAAGGGACCTGTACTAGAACTTTTCAGATCTGAGCCTTCGACAGGAGAGGTGTCAAATCGTAGAATGGAAAGAGCAAAGGTCAGTTAGCAGAAAAATCACTAGGGAGGTTCCGAAAGGTTTTATTCTAGGACCAGTTCTTTTCATCATATACATCAACGATTTGCTGGAAAATATACAATGTGACCATGCAAAAATTTTTTCCGACGGCACAACTCTTATAAACAGAACAAACAACAAAAAATTCTCCAAGAAAAGGATGAAAATTCAATAGTGAAGGCAAGAGAGTGGTTTGAATAAAATGAATTATCACTTAATTTGAGTAAAACACAAAAACTTATACTTACCACTAAATCCAGGAAAGTGACCCCCCTGAATCTTCTGGGATTTGTCCTGGACAGCTCATTTAGTTGGACACGTCACATTAATTTATTGTGCAGAAAGTTGGCAACGGCGTGTTTCACTATAAGAAGGATTAGATATATTGTCGATGAAAACGCTGCTTTATTAACCTACCATGCTCACTTTCATAGTGCCTATACGTATGGAATTATTCTGTGGGGTTCAGCAGTGAAGGCAGAAAAAGTTTTCCTGCACCAGAAGAAGGCAATGAGGATACTGGCCGGAGTACCATCAACCACGAGCTGTAGAAACATCTTTTAAACATATCAAATACTTACCTTTCCATCGTGCTTCATGCTTGCCGCTCTTTGTTACTTTCATGCGAATAGGGATGATCGCGATAGGCACGGTGACACCCACAACTACCTCACTCGTGGTAGAGAAAGGTACATATTACCAAGACATCGTCTCGGCGAAACACAGAGGTCCTTTAATTTTATCGGTACAAAATTATACAACAAGCTCTCCAACAGCTATAAAAGCTTGAATACATAACAATTCAAAATTGCTACAAAAAAATTTTTGCTGAAAAACATTTTGTACAGTACTGAGGATTTTTTTAATTTTGTTGAGTGATGTCTCGTATTTGTATCTTTTTTTAGAATGAGTTTATGTATGTGCCTATATGTTCACAATGTTTTTATATTCGAATATTTGTTGGAATTCTTTGACAATCCTTGTATTTTTAGAGTAAAATAAAATATCATATCGTATCATCAATTTCAATGGCTGAGAAGTGGTTTACAGAGTTCCATTGTGGTCGTACCAGCACTATTGACGCCGAACGTTCAGGTCACAAATTTGACAATTCAGGAGTATACAGACTGTGTTGCCCTGATTGTAACGGCGTATACATAGGCCAGAAAGATCTTTTCGCAGTAGATATGAAGAATATCACTCTTCTTTTTGTATAAACACCATCACACAGCACTGCCTTGATAACACCACCGCTTACCTTGTATAGGTAACCTTAACATAATTCATCGTGCCCCGAAAAGCAATGAACTCAATTACCTAGAATCCCTAGAAATTTTCAAATCCAAACACAACAGAAACAATCGTACTCTTCTTAACGACAACACAACCTAGATAGATAGATAGATAGATATCATATGAGTGAAGACTGCCAAGCAGCCCCACTGCAACCCAATTTAGACTCTGTCCTAAATTCCATCCACGAGCTCCATCCTTTTTGTAAGGGATACGAGTTTCGTGGGTAAGTTCTTCCATCTTGACTCTGTCCCCATATCTATCTATAGCCTACATGAAGAATCCTCAATCAATCCCAAGTTGTATAGGTGTTTTCTAAGGCAACAGTGCCCCGTTAGTATGGCGGTTAAAACTCTCAGGTCCAACCTAGACAGTTTAAGCCAGGCCACGTCGAGTGTGTCTGAGACCTGACAGACTCATCCAGTGCTCACGTGCCCTCATGTCCAGCCATCAGTTATTGTCCATCCTTGCAGTCTCCAGGGGAATTCCGAGCCTAGGTTCCTGTTCTATGAATTCCAGGCCAGTTGCTCGAGGGGCCAATGTATCCGCCTTCTCATTCCCTTCAATGCCCGAGTGATCAGGTTCCTACACCATAAGTGACGTACAGGTATCAGATGCCAATGCCTTCAGTGCTGCTTGGCTATCGGTGATAATTTTTATTGACCTATTTGTTAATCACCACGCAAGCAAGAGGTTACCACTGTGATCATTGGCGAATATTTCTACTTGGAAGACAGTCGCATGCCCACCAAAACATATCGACTGTTCCTTGGAAGCACCTCGGCCGTAAACACCCGCTCCAACACCTTTTGCAGATTTTGGAACCGTCCGTGTACCACATGAACCTTCAAGTAGACGGTCCTTGGAGCTGGTCCATTCCTGTCTAATCGGGAATAACGATCTGGAATGGCTACTCAATGTTTGTTTTAGGTGTAGCTTTGTCAGGCCTCATACTCAGTAACTCGTTTTCCTCGATTTCAGGCGAAACTGAACTTACCCGCTTAACTTCGGGAAAGGTGATGGAATCTGTAGGAAGCCATTCTAGCCACTTACCACCAGATGAAGTGGGGCAAGGCCCAATATAAGTTCCATGGCTGCAGTGGATCTATAGCGGAAAGCTCCAGTAAGCATCATGCAATTCAGGGGGCTTGAGTCGGGATTGCTTCTTAAGACTGCACTCCCACCAAGCAACGCAGCCGTATGTAATACTTTGTCTAACCACCATCACATATATCCACTGGAGTTGCTTTGGTACAAGACCCTATTTCTTTCCACAGGTCATTCGACATGCCCAGAAGGCATATCTGGTCTTGTGTATTGTGTTTTCCATGTGAGAATTCCGCCTGAGTTTACTATCCAAGGTGAACCCAACATATTTGCTTCCTCAAAAACTGGAATAAATACTCCACCCAGGGTCGGGAGAGAAACAGATGTTCTTCTTTTCCTAGTGAATGGTACCATAAGGGTTCTTTGAGGGTTTGTGCTGAGTTTCACGCCCTCACACCAGCCTTGAATAGCTGTCATAGCCTCCTGAAGTCTGACGGAGACATCGCTGTCGTCTCCGACAGCCAGAATGACTATATCATCAGCGTACGCTTGTACATAAACATCCAGTGCGTCAATTATTGCCAGAAGGTCATCAACCAGCAGGGACCACAACAGAGGGGATAGTACTACTCCCTGAACGCAGCCCCTGCCAGCCACAAAACTTCCCCTTTCAGGAAAGTGTTGATCACTCTGGCATTTAGCATGTTGCTAATCCATTCCACAATAATATTTGGTACTCCTAGTGGGGGCCGCATCAGACGCACCTTCAATATCCATGAAGGCTACAGCTGCAGTCTCCTTGTTGTCCACAGACTGAGTGATCCTCCCGACTTAGTTGTTTAGTACCAGATCGGTTGATTTACCTTTTTGAATGGCGTATTGTTGCTCACTCAGAGGTTTCAGCGATAACACCTTGGTCCCGATGTATCGATCCAACACCTTCTCCGGTCTAAATGACTTAGGTTGTTAGTTCGATTTATCCACCTTAGGGATGAAAACAACTCTTACACTTCACCAGCTGGCCAGGACAGCATTCCAGGCTAAACTCGACCAAAAGAGCCTGATGAGGTATGGGAGGAGGATATCTACGCTCTATTGTAACAAGGCAGGCATGATGCCATCTTCCCCAGGAGCTTTAAATGACTTAAATGTGCGAATCGGCCACCTGACTGCTCCGGACTTGAAGAACGTTCTTGAGTTCTTCTAATCCTCCTTTTTTGGCCTTTTGGCAAGGCCGTTCAGGGCGACGGTGTTACAGCTGTCACTGATATCAAGAAACCGACAACCTGGGTAATATGTGAGGTGTGGACGAAGGACTTCCCCCTCTTGTAGGCATAACGCCTGCCTGATACCGAATCGCCCACCTAATAACGCCGGGCTTAATTATCATTCTTGCGTTCAACCAATACTCTTTTTTTTGGCCTTTTAGCAAGACCCTTGAGGGCTATCACTGCTATAAAGAAACTGAAAATCTGGGGAGTGTGTTCTAGCAAGAATCTTCAACGTCTCCCTTCCAGAGTCCGTGTACCGCCCATCCGGGCCCTACACAGATCCTAAGGGCAGCACTGGGCCACTGGCGAGAACCCTTTGCAGCTTTGCACTAACGGGGGTAATTTCCACGTCCCCGTAGAATTGCGCCAGGACTCCCGTTTAGCCCTCCTAATTTCTTCATTATACGAAGTTAGAGTAGAACAATAGTGGTCCTAAAGGCCAGTATTTATAGCTCGATTAAACAGTTTCCGAACTTCTCTTCTACGTTGATCGAGGACTTGATCGATCGGGATATCTCCTTAGCCATACGCTCAACGTCCTTACAACTGTTAGTAGATGTGGCAATACCTTCCAAATGAGCACTAAGGGAGGCCCTATAATCGTCCCAATCAGTGCTCCTCGGGTTTCTGTATTCGACCACTGGTCTGATCCCAGATTCAAACACAGACCTATCGTATTCCCAAATAGTTTGGATTTTCGAGTAATTATGAATGTAGCTTTGAATAACTATCTCTATTCCTAAAATAGAAACTTGTTGTTTATCTGTTGTTTTTTTCTATATTTAAGACAAATTGTACAACTTTATTCTAATTTCAACTCACACGTTTGTTAATTAAATATTTACCACCTAATTTTGTGATATTCTTTTATACTCTACAAAGTTAACCAAAATCACCATATGATGATCACATATCACTTAGTAACGGTCGACTCAATATCATTTTTTTAGTCAATTCAAAACACATTTATCCAGCTTCTTATCGTTTGGAATATTAATCAAAAATTTTTCTAAATTCGTAAGCCTACCCTGGTTTCACCCTTAATACTTGAAGCTAATGACTCCACTCCCAACTTTCTCGATTCGCCGTCGTGGACAGAGATATATCTCCAACTTTTTACGTTGTTCGATCGCGGTTTTATTCTTTCTAATTAATTACTCCCAACCTTTTTCAGCTGTCTTCTACGGTTGAAGTTGAAGCATGGTTTTGTGCATATTCATATGTTGGAATTATTAGGGTCTATAAATTGAATCCCAGATGAAATCTTTGCAACATTTGTATGGTACATTTTGTAAGTTTGATGATGCAAGTTACGTAAAGTAGAAGAGTGAATTGATAATTCGGATGGAAATGAAACAAGATCACACCTACTGGGTGTTCTTTGTTTCTTAACATAATCTTAGACAGCTTAGGGATGCTGTGCATGGGCGTAGACAGAATTCGGGCAAGGGGGGGAAGCTGGTGGTAGCTAGAGATCGGGGAAAGGAGGAAGAGAGACGATTTACAAAAATTTGAATAATTGTATTTACAATAAATGCTTATATCTATAATTTTGGTGGGTGTCAGAAAAAACACAAGTGTGAGCTCAGGAAATGTAACAGGGGAACCATACTATCTTGTATATGATTCAATAAACGAGTGAAAAAACCTGAGGAAAAAACTCGTTTCCCTGTCGCTATTGCACTAGAAATAGCTAGTCTGTTTATGATGTGTTAGTGACGTGTGTACATAAAGAGTACCAAAGATTTTTCTGCTTAGCCGCTTCATTCTCTCTTGCATTCCATAATTTCCAAACGAAGATGAGGGTGAAAGGAAGGGGGTTTGGGACAGGAATCTGTAACAATGAAAAAAGAAAACCAGCAGAAAAATATTTCAAAAATTATACTTCTTATATGTCTAACCAAATCTAAGAAGAGGTTTTACATAGCAAGCAAAATTAAAACAAGACACCAAACCTTCTTGATTGTCAATTTTCGAAGGGCTATTTTTCAAAGTTAACACAGTCATGAAAAGGACATGATCTCAAAACGAACAAATGATGGATCATTACACTACCAACATCAACCCGATAATATAACATTAGGTAAAAATACATGAGGCAACATACTGTACTACCGAGTGAAACTTATGGAGGCATCGAACCTGCGATATTTCCTACCATAATAATGGGAGCTTTCAACGCTTAGGAAAAGATGGATGAAACTGAGGACCAGCTAGGTTTTTGTAAATTCAAAATATCTGGGGATTACTCTGGATAGCAAACTCACGTCGAATTCGGACCTGCAAATAACAGTACACAAAGCTAGACACTCCCTATGGGCTGTCAAAAGACTGTTGGCCGTACGTATTACGTACGGCTGCATGACCGAGAGATATTGGGCCTTACCCTCTTCATCTTGCTAGAATGGCCCGTCTGAAATTGATGGCCAGGCACAGTCTTCCAAGTGATGCCGATTATGATCTATAGATATTTTAGAATCATTATGGACCCACCGTGTGGGTCGTGAGGCGGACTCGTTGATCGCTCGAGGAACGAACCTGGAGTTCATAGGACCGGAGCCTTAGCTCGGAATACCCCTGGAAACTGCAAGGATGGGAAACAACCGATAGCTGGACTTGAGGGTACGTGAGCAATGGATGAGCCTCTCAGGTCTCAGACACGCTCGAAGTGCTATCAGTGGACCTTCCACTACAAAATCCAAGAGCTGGCTTAAACTCTCTAGGTTGGAACTGAGAGTTTTAACTGCCATATTAAAGGGGCACTGTCGCCTCAGGAAACACCTAAATAGATTTGGATTGGTTGAGGATCCTTCATGTAGGCTATGTGAAGAAGATATAGAATCAATGCAACATGTTATGTGCGAGTGCCCAGCTGGGGACAGAGTCAGGATGGAAGAATTTTTATTCACTCGTGAAATGTAGGAAAATCACAAATAGCATATAGTGCTGAAATTCACCTACCTCTCGCTCCAAACGATCCTTCTTGCACGTGCACTAGCTTGTGCATCACTGCCGATATTCTATGAATAACGAAAAGCGTTTAAAATTGGGGTAACTAGCGTATCTACGAGTTAGTAGTTAAATTATGCAAAGTTCCATTTTTGGAACATGGCTTTGAATGTGTTAAAAGCTGCCAAGCAAGAAAAAATTACCACCAAACCATAGATTCCCAAACTTTTTTGTGTCGTAGACCCCTTGCCATGTTTTTCGGGTTTGGATAGACTTCTACTTACCTGATATTGATTTTTTGTAAATTACTAACTGTAGTGAAGCTTAGTGTCAAAAACTCAAAGTGAAAATACATATTAATTCATACATTTACCAATTGAATTTGAATTAAAACTAGTCAAAATAAAATTTTGTATCGGTTATATAAAATATACGTAATATAAAATAAACTAAACAATAAATAAATATTTTTAGTATATATATATATATATATATATATATATATATATATATATATATATATATATATATATATATATATATATATATATATATATATATATATATATATATATATATATATATATATATATATATATATATATATATATATATATATATATATATATATATATATATATATATATATATATATATATATATATATATATATATATATATATAGGGGTTTCACCCTGACGAGTTGCCTATATATCTGTTCATGCAATCAAACTGATTTCGTAATATAAAATAAACTAAACAATAAGTAAATATTTTAATATATATATATATATATATATATATATATATATATATATATATATATATATATATATATATATATATATATATATATATATATATAGGGGTTTCACCCGACGAGTTACCCATATATCTGTTCATGCAATCAAACTGATTTCATGAAAAATATAAATCCACTTCCCGGTAATTAATACCATTGCCAGGCAATGATTATAATCAAAACATATCCTGGAATAATTATATATTAGGATAACGTTAAATGTTATGAGAATATATCAATCTACCAGAATATATACATACTATACCATCATCAGACAATGATATCAATGTACCAACGAGTAGTGTCAGAGGCTTTCTCCCCAGAAGAATCCAGTGTACGGACCTTAGTCAAGTAACACTGAATGTTACTCATTAATAGTTTCCTTTGTGTGAAGTGGTGAACGATCGAATAGAATACTGCTCTGAATATAAATATGACAAAATTGTCAGTTAATTATATTACATTTATATAAACAAATAAATAAAATATGAAATGAGATTCTGAGCAGTATTAACTAATGAGAAAACCTATGACTCTACCTCATTATATTTTTCTCGGAAAGAAACCTACGAAAAATTTTACAAGATTTGATGACTGTTATCTTTTGTAACTGTTCAAACAAATTTTTCTTCAGACCCAAAATCGCAATACTTTTGTGAAGATTTCTAGGAATAACACCTGTTGTGGAAATAATAATCGGTAGAATAAATATTTTTTCGTCTTCCACATTTTTTAATCTCGTCGCCAAGCATCATATATTTAGAAATTTTTTCATTGTATTTATTTTGTATATTATGTGTGTCGGGTATAGCAATATCAATTATATATGTTATTTGATTCTGTTTATCATTAATAATGATATCTGGTCTATTGTGTTTTACAGCTCTGTTGCAAAGAATTGTTTCATCAAAATAAAGTTTATATTTGTCATTCTCACAAATAATCTCAGGTTCATATTTTTAAAATTTTTTCTTTTAGGAATTAGGTCATGTTTAATTCCTAGATTAAAATGAATAATATTAGCGACGGCATTATGTCTTTCTGAATAATCTGTTGAAGCAAGGACTGGGCAAGATGATAATATATGAAAAACTGTTTCTGAAGAACAGAAACATCTACGGCAAGAATCATCTATATTTTGTTTGATGATGTGTTTTTTATATAATTCCTCGTGAAAACAACCTGATCCTGGATCGCAATTGCCAAGCCTTCTGTTTCAGCAAACAATTCTCCAGATACTAACCATTTATTCGATGCGATTTCATCAATATAATCATTTTTCAATCCTTTAGGGTGCTTTCCGTGTAATTCCTTCTGCTTCCAACTTTCTCGTTTAGAATTATCATCAAATATATCAAAATCTACCTTTTGCATTATCAAGTTCAGAGGTGTAAGATTATAATCTGAAGCAACAACAATATCATGTAATTTAGACGTTCTCTGGTTATCATGAAAATGGGAACGTAGATGAAAAATCTGTTTACTATGAAGATTATTCAAATCAGTTAATCCACGACCTCCAAGATGTCTAGGTAGTGTAACTCTCTGAACAGCTGACTTTGGGTGGTGCTTATGATATTTACAAAGCATTTTCCTCGTTTGACATTGTAATTCATTTAGATCAGTTTTAGACCATTTAATAATTCCAAAAGAAGATGTAAGAATAGGAACTGTATAGGAGTTGATAGCTCTGAAAAGGTTTTTACTAGTTAAATGACTCTTGATGATAATTCTAAGTCTTTTGTAATATGAACTTTTAATATTTTCTTTAGTGCTGCTATGGTTAATTGTCTTCTCTTGACAAAATCCAAGATATTTATTTGTATCTCCTTCATGCATTGGCTCGATTTCGATATTGGAAATCTTTATTTAATCAGAGGTGATCTTTCCTTTTTCAATAGAAAGATTTTTACATTTTGGAAGCCCAAATTACATATGAATATCATTGGAATAGTTGAAAGTAATCTCAAGTATACTTTTTAAATGAGATCTGGTTCCGGCATATAATTTAATATCATCTAAATAAATTAGGTGACTTAATTTGAATTCAGTTGATAGACTCTTTATTTTGAAGCTGAAACTAGTAGCATTTAATTCATGAGATAATGGATTAAGGCAAAGAAAAACCAAAGAGCACTTAATGAATCACCTTGAAAAATGCCTCTTTTGGAATTACTTTGGATTTTAACGAAGTAATTATATATATATATATATATATATATATATATATATATATATATATATATATATATATATATATATATATATATATTCTTTTGAAAAGAGAGGATTTACAAAAATTTGAATAATTGTATTTACAATAAATACTTATGCCTACAATTTTGGTGTGTGTCAGATGAAGCAATGAAGCATAAGTGTGAGCTCAGGAAATGTTACAGGGGAACCATACTATCTTGATAAAAATGAAACAAGGTCACAGCTACTGGGTGTTCTTTGTTTTATAACATAATCTTAGACAGCTTAGGGGTGGTATGCATGGGCGTAGACAGGATTCGGGCAAGGAGGGGGGGTCTGGTGGCAACTAGAGATCGGGGAAAGGAGGAAGTTAACTAGCATATATTTTCTTTTGAAAAGAGAGGATTTACAAAAATTTGAATAATTGTATTTACAAAAAATGCTTATATCAATAATTTTGGTGTGTGTCAGAAAAAAAAACAAGTGCGAGCTCAGGAAATGTAACAGGGGAACCATACTATCTTGTATATGATTCAATAAACGAGTGAAAAAACCTGAGGAAAAAACTCGTTTTCCTGTCGCTATTGCACTAGCAATAGCTTGTCTGTTTATGTTGTGTTAGTGTCGTGTGTACATAAAGAGTACCAAAGATTTTTCTGCTTAGCCGCATCATTCTCTCTTGCATTCCATAATTTCCAAACGAAGACGAGGGTGAAAGGAAGGGGGTTTGGGACAGGAATCTGTAACAATGGAAAAAGAAAACCAGCAGAAAAGTATTTCAACAATCATACTTCTTATATGTCTAAACAAATCTGAGAAAAGATTTTACCTAGCAATCAAGGTCATGAAAAGGACTAAGGAGATAATAAGAAAAAATACATAACCTGCGATATTTCCTCCAATTCCATCCCTGTTCGACCGAGAGGGCCCCGATGGCCACATTCAGTCTTCCAAGTGATGCCTATTATGATCTATAGATGTTTTAGAAACATTATGGACCCAATAATCTGGGTTGACATCGCCCATATATTATTTCTTCGTGGAATTTGTTTAGTTTTAAGAAAAATTTGTGAAAAAATTTTGACAGTCGTTCGAAAAATATGACATTTTTATTTTTAGTGAGAAGGATGAACATGATGCTTTAATAATAAATTATCAACATTTTGCGTCAATTTTGTAAGGGTTAATCTTAAATCTCCTCGGTTTATGATGTCCAGTCTGTTTCTTTTTTTCTTTAGGAGATTGTTAACAGACCTTAACCCCCTTTCCACTACCTATGACGATGGAAAGAAAATTCAAAATTTCCTCGATATAATCCATAATACGGGATAAGTAACGGGTATGTTGTTTTGCATCCAGAATTGCTGATATCCGTATTCAAACTGAAACTTAAGTTCTTCGTTTGTACTTAGTTCAGTCATATCTCTTTGTATTATGACATTTATTTCTTCTACGTCACTATATGGATTAATTATCTACGTGGTATTACAATGGTCAAAATATCCTCAAACCTAGTTTCAAAATCTGAATAGAGGGCATTAAATGTTGAACGTAGGTTGAAACTTCGTCTTCCTGTCAGTTTGTCTGTGACTAACTGGGGAATTGAGGAAAATGCCCTCGTCCAATATTTTGCTTCATTAGTTCAACTCTGGCAAGAAACGCTGATAAGATGGACTTCGTTTAAATCAAATTTAAACTGTCGCCTTGTAACTGCAAATTAATCATATCAAAGTTTGTAAACAAATCTGTTAAAAGGCGATGTCTGTTTTCTTTTTCTTTAAATTCTCTTTCAATATTTCATCTTGAGTATCCAGGAATTCTGTAATAGTCTAAAAACGTGCAAAAAATCTTGTCAAACATAAGCTTTTCGACAGCCAGTGTACTTTAGTGTGAAGGAGTAATTGACGAAAAAATTCGTCATTTTATTCAACTGTGCAAATAACCGCGTATTCAACCCGTTGCTACGGATTCGGTTTACTGCATCAATGACTAATTGAAGAGATTCATGCAATCTAACACTCAAATTTTTCGCAACTAAACGTTGTCGATGGATGACGCAATGTATTGCTAACACCCCTGACACATTTCGTTTTAAATAGCTTATAAATCCACGATAACGTCCAACCATGACAGGAGCTCCATCTGTAGCTGCTGATATATTTGATAAAGGGATAGTTTTTTCAATGAAGTAATTCTACAAAACATGAACTGTTGATTCACATTCAGTGTCGGTTATGAAAGTTCTTGCTAAGAGCAGTTCCTCGTAGATTTCTTAGTTCATAACAAATCTAACATATGCCAATAATAATGCTGTTTTACCAGGTGAAGGTGACTCGTCCAGTTATATAGAGAAATGGGTCGTTTGCAAATAATTATAGAAGATAAAAAAAAACACAAGGTTTAACTTTAATCTACACTTTATTTAAAAAGATTCGACGACGTTTCGCTGACACAGCAGCTTTATCAAGAATAAAAAACAGAATGAAGAGTATGGTATTATAAACAAATCGTAGAACAAGTTGGATGAGTAACAGGAAAATCCACACCAAGCCATTGTACAGTTAGTATGAAAGGTAATAAAAACTAATTAAAAAAGTTAAGTAGGGGTGAATAATTCACATCTACCTATTCATTCAAAAGCTTGTCCGAATGTTTGTATCTATTTATTTCTAATGCTTCTAGGAGATCTAATTTTGAACTTTTGATTTTATATGTAATATGTCAATGTTTTTATTGAACGAATGGTTTTCTTTTATTAGGTGGTTTGAATAATTTGAATCAGATTTATTTTATCGAAGCTACGTTTATGTTCAGATGTTCTTATGCCAAAACTCCTATAGGTCCTACCGATATAATTTTATCACAAGAACCGCATTGAGTTTATAGATTCCTGATTTACTTGATTTTTCAACACGAGATTTATTATTTTTAATATGTTTACCTAAGTTATTAGAAGTTTTGAAAGTTATATTAAGATTTTGTTTGACGAGAAAGGATTTAATATTTGTACTTGCAGAACCGCAGAATGTTAAACTGTTGATTATTTTATAGTCTTTATGAATAGGATATACTTCATTTATTGCATTCTGATACAATTTTTACGAATGATTAGATCTATCATATCCGGATTATATGAATCATTAATGGCTATCTGTTTGATGATGTTTAACTCTTTATTATAATCTTCTACTGATAAAGGTAAATTGAGTAACCGATGTACCATGCCGTTTAAAGCTGCAACTTTGTGTTGAATTGGATGTAATGAGTAGTTATGTATAATTGTATCAGTATGTGTTGGTTTACGAAAGACCGAAAAACATGATTATTATTTTGTTTAGTGATTTTTAAGTCCAAAAATTGATGGAATTGTTCTGTTCAATTTCTATCGTGAATTTAATGTTCAAATGAATGGAATTAATGGAATTAAGAAATAAGTCTAATTGACGAGTAGTTTCAATGAAACATACTAAGATGTCGTCAACATATCCATACCAATAAAGAAATTTGGAAATGAGTGGATGTGTATGAATTTTCTGTTCAATATTATTCATAGAAATCTCTGCTAAAAGGAATAGCAGCGATACAATTATACATAACTACTCATTACATCAAATTCAACACAAAGTTGCAGCTTTAAACAGCATGGTACATCGGTTACTCAATTTACCTTTATCAGTAGAAGATTATAATAGAGAGTTAAACATCATCAAGAAGATAATAATAATAATAATAATTCATATAATCCAGATATGATAGATCTGATCATTCGTAAAAACTGTATCAGAAAGGAATAAATGAAGTATATCCTATTCATAAAGACTATAAAATATTCAACAGTTTAACATTATGCGGTTCTGCAAGTACAAATATTAAATCCTTTCTCGTCAAAAAAATCTTAATATAACTTTTCAAAACTTCTAATAACTTAGGTAAACATATTGAAAATAGTAAATCTCGTGTTGAAAAATCAAGTAAATCAGGAATCTATAAACTCAATTGCGGTTCTTGTGATAAAATTTATATCGGTAGGACCTATAGGAGTTTTGGCATAAGAACATCTGAACATAAACGTAGCTTCGATAAAAATAAATCTGATTCAAATTATTCAAACCACCTAATAAAAGAAAACCATTCGTTCAATAAAAACTTTGACATATCACATATAAAATCAAAGAGTTCAAAATTAGATCTCCTAGAAGCATTAGAAATAAATAGATACAAACATTCGGACAAGCTTTTGAATGAACAGGTAGATGTGAATTATTCACCCCTACTCAACTTGTTTAATTAGTTTTTATTACCTTTCATACTAACTGTACAATGGCTAGGTGTGGATTTTCCTGTTATTCATCCAACTTGTTCTACGATTTGTTTATAATACCATACTCTTCATTCTGTTTTTCGTTCTTGATAAAGCTGCTGTGTCAGCGAAACGTCGTCGAATTTTTTCAAATAAAGTGTAGATTAAAGTTAAATCTTGTGTTTTTTTTTATCTCATTTATATCATGGATCTACATCAAGTAACGGCCTCCACAATTCAGAAAAAAAAAATTATACAAGAAGCTTTCAATATCAGAACTCATTTAATCAATACGTCTTTCAACAGTATTATTGCTCAAGGGAATTCTTTTAATGATATCAGATGCAGGTTTGTATAAAACAGTTTTTAAACCTCTTCAACGGCTGGCAAAATTAACTTAACATAATATGCGGTTTTCCGGATTTTGCTATAAGTAGCGAGATATTGTAAGACACCTGCAAAGCATCATTGTTTCTTTGTGACGTCGAAGCGAACATTCTGTCCATTGTGGGTTTCTTCTGAAGTGTTTCTTTGAGTATTTGAAAGTATTTCAAATCTTTATCTGTTTTATCAGGGTGACATCTTCTCAGATGATCCCGCAGCTTAGATGATTTCATAGCCTTATTTGCCAAAACTCTGTTGCATAAAAGGCACATAGGCAATAGTTTGTCCGACAATGATGGAATGAAGCCAATTTTCAAATAATCAACACTGTACTGTCTACACTTCTTTTTAGATTCGGACATGGCATCAGTCATCTTTGGACAAAATTACATTATTTAAATGAGACATAAACACCAGCAGCTATATATTAAAAAAATTTTTTAGGTTTTTCCGAAAACGAGTACTCGTGTAATTCTCCATGATTGAATATTAAACTACTAATAACTGAAGTCATGTTTGGCGTAATTTATCAATCTTTTCTAACTACTAGTACAAAACTGAAATATAATAAAAAATAATGTACTTACTTTTCTCCGGCACTTTCAAACAGAATAACACTGATTCACTGTAATTTGTGTGATAAACTAACTGTTTATATTTCTTTGAATATTTTCTTAGCAGTTTATCTTTCAAGCTTCAGGAAACGAATAAACGTATCTGTCCCACATTCGTGTTTATAGAGTGACGAATTGAACGAGTCAGTGCTATTTAGCGAAGCTCTGAGACTGTTCGTACAAGATGATACTGGTATTTTATTATGTGCAGGTCTTTACAAGTTCAAAATGTATTGCGACCACAAAGCGACTGCTTGCATCCTATAACTCACACAATTTTATGAACATATATTATAAATTTTCTACTTCGTAGGTACTTTTATAATTGATGTATATGTTTTTATATTATAAGTTAGTATAATGTGAGTAAATAGGAACTATCAGTGTATGTGTTGAGATCCACTATCGTGGACCCCCATTTTTTATTTCATAGACCTTCAAAGTTTTTTTCGCTGACGTAGACCTCTAGCAAGTTGTCATAGACCCTGGGTAGGGTGTATCGTTTTGACTTTTTCGAAATTCAAAAAGTGCGGAAAAGTTGCATTTGGTGGCACCGAGCATCTGTGATTTTTTCAGAATTTTTGAACAATACCTAGGGGTCGCGCAATGCCCTTAAAGTTTCTTCTGTTGTATATAGGCCACCCGCACAACAATTTCGCGATTACAAGTGTTTTCAGAGGTCTAAAGTCGATTTTCTTGCAGTTTGTTTATGTTTATTTGTTGTCTTTGTGGTATAAAGGAATAAAAGACTACGATGTAACGAATTAGAGGAAGAAAACAAGAAATTTTAATACCAGAGTGCTATTTTTCTCGTATTTAGTCCGGTAAGGTTCTTTATACTAAGTGCGTCAAGCAGGAACAGGCTACTCTTTTCCTATTAAATGTCAAGCATTGGCAACACTGGGAGGGGGGTAGCTGCATCGTGCAACAATGTTCGAGGCCACAGGGCAGTGCGATAGTGGAGGGAATCGGGTTCGATTAGGAAGGAGCGGTGTGGGGTGAGAGGGAGGTTAGCATGAGGTGGCAAGAGTTTCTTCATTCAGTCCGCTTTCAACCACGCTTGAGGAATGAGCTCGGATGCTGTTCGGTCAGCTGTGCACCTGAGATATTTTTCATGAGTGACAGTGAGCGAACGAATATTTTTTCCGTGGGTTCCCGTGCTGTAAAAGTGCTTGTGGGGATTTATTGCATAGACTTTCAGTTTCGCGCAAGCAACATGGGCAAAAAAGACGTTTGCGTTCCGCTCTTGACTTTGCTGCAGAAGAGATGAAGGACATACGGCTTCCGACGTACATTGACGTCATGAAACATTTGTTTTGGGAGAAACGTAACATTAGCGGTACCAACGGTGACCCGGCTGTCAGTAAGATAGTAAAGTTAACAGCAGAAAGTTTGATTAGCGTATGGAAGAAAGCGTCTTTGCCAGTCATGAGTATTTTCGTGTTACTCAAATGACAGACTATCATCGTAAACGTTCTAATCTCGTGAAATCATCAAAGCGTGCTGGAGATTCTACTGCATCTAAAATAAAAGCTTTTATAAAAGATGGACAGAGACTTTTGATATATGTGCGTGCAAGTGTTCTGACTTTGATAACAGTACCTGTGATATTTCAAAGAAAGTGCCCAAACAAGACAGACAGTTTTAACTGACCAGCGCAACGAGAGAAAGATGGTCATCGGAGCTGTTGATTTGGAAACAACACATCGTAACATGAAGAAAGAAGAAAGGAAAAACGAAACGCAAAAAAGGTTACACTCAGGCTGTCGAAAGGCTGGTAAAATTAGTAACAGAAGCTTCTTCCTCTGTTTTTGGGCTACAATCTCGTGACGCGTACGTGAAAGCAAAACTGGAGTCCAGACAACGGATGCCATCTCTACATACCAAAAGGACTACGCCGTTGCACAAGAAGAGCGGAAGCGTCCATAGGAAATTCTGATTTTCAAAATTTAATTTTACCAAAGCTGCATTAACGTTAAATTGTATCCATGCTTTATTAACACTTGTTTGTAACAATATTCAATTGACTTTAATTGTATTAATCTTCCATTATCATTTAATCCCAACAAAGCAAATATTATAATTAAAATTTTAATTTATAATGATGTTTAACTCTAATATTGTATTGTACAATAAAAGTAAAAAAGAGCCTAAGAAATCCTTCTTTCATTTATACTCCATAAAGAAAAACAACTAAAACAAGAGAAAGAGTTCAGAAATGTGACTTAAGAACCTTAAAACAGCTCGAAAACGCCGGATTGTTGTGCGGGTTGCCTATACACAACATAAGAAACTTTGAGGGCATTGCGCGACATCTAGGCATTGTTCAAAAATTCTGAAAAAATCACAGATGCTCGGTGCCACCAAATGCAACTTTTCCGCACTATACTTTTTGAATTTCGAAAAAAGTCAAAACGATACCCTACTGGGGGTCGATATAGACCACTTTGGGAATCACTGCCTGAACCAATGCCTAAGCCAGAAGATAATAATTAATCATTATGGTCAAGAACTTATATTGAATTGATTTTTTATATATTTATTTTTTATTTTCTCGCCTAGGAATATATTCCATATGATTTCATTCAACACTAAATACTCTTTTTCAATATTCGCGACATATGATTTTTGATGATTTTGATCTTTCCAGAGCGTTTGATACCCTCAACTTAAATTTCATTCTGAATAAACTGTACAACTTAGGATTTAGAGGTGTTTTTCTGGATTGGATAAAAGTTACCTGTCAGACAGAGTTTTTCGGGTTAAGGTACAGGACAGTTGGTCCAGTGATTACAATGTAAACTTGGGGGTTTCTCAGGGTCCGTGCTGGGACCTTTGTTGTTTCTTCTTTTCATTAATGATCTACCAGATCATATTATAGTAGAGATATTAATGCTAATCATTATTTTTGTTGATGACACTTCATTTGGTGTCACAGCGCGGAGTCCTGAGGAGCTGGCAAGTGCTTGTAAAAAATTGTTAACTCTTTCAACTGTTGGTGTCATGATAATGCTCTAATTTTAAATGTTGGTAAAACTGAATGTTTGTTCTTTGGTTTGAAAATGCTGGTGAGAGACATCTGATTGTGGACAGTGCTTTAACATCTAAATCATGCACAAAATTTCTTGGTATTCATGTCGACAGTGGACTGACATGGTCAGAACAGGTTGAGCATGTGTGTAGGAAATTGAATAAAGCTTATTTTGCTTTATGTAAAATAAAAGATTCGCTGCCAGTTACGTCCCTGATGACAGTGTATTACAGTCTTGTTCATAGTCATTTGTCTTATAATGTTGTATTATGGGGAATTCAGTGGATGTAATAGGGTTCTCATTCTTCAGAAACGAATTCTGAGAATGATGTTCAATATAAACCCCAGAATGTCATGTAAACCTGTTTTCATTGAGAATGCCATTTTGACATTTCCATGTGTGTATATTTATAGATGTTTAGTGTATTTAAAGGATAATGAGGCTAACTTTTCGAAACTCTCTATGTATCACGATTATGCAACTAGAAGTCAGTCAACTTTCTCTTGCCGAAACATCGTACTTCAAAATTTGAGAACTCTCCAACATACCAGAGTATCAAATTTTTCAATACTTGACCTCACCATCTGAGAGTTAAGCCTACAAAAGTGTTCAAATCTGTTCTTAAGTCTTTTCTTCTGAGAAAGGCATATTATTCTATTAAAGAATTTATGGAGGATGATACTCTCTCATGACATGTCCTATATACTGATGTATCTTGTTGGATAAATAAATATTATTATTATTATTATTATTGCGAGATTATATGCCCCGCGAATAAAGAGCTTAACTGCATCTGTAACGCGTTTCGACGACCACCGTCTTCATCAGATAGATACCGAAAGGGACTGTATCGTCAAAACGCCTTACAAATAAAGTAAATAAGTGTTAATCAAAAATTCTTTCATTCTTTATTTGAAATGAACTTTCGTCAAGTAATGGAAACTAGTATTTAATGAATGATTTCTGACAGCAATAATTTCTGTATTTGTCGTTACTGTAACAGAAAATTAGTGTAATTACAAGAACAAGGAAACCAAAGAGGGAATTAAGGAAACAATTCTGTTTTAATGGCATCGTTTGATTTACGACCAGGAAAAACGATAAAATTTAATTGTTGTAGTTGTGGTTGTTTGCCCTGGACTGCTATAAATCCTCCATTGCCATTACGTTTTCGGAGATACTGGAGTGGTATATTAAATGACGCTAATTGTGTTTCTTTATAGCGAGTACAATCCCTTTGTTGAAAGAATGGGAATAAAGGAAGCTTTTCGAGAGAGAAACTGTTAATTTTTTTTTTGAATGTGGAAGGCTTTTACTTGGTAAAATTCCATTATCAATAGTGAAAAACAAGTACTGTGTTTTGAGGAATTTTACTTAACAATTGCGATTCGTAACGCGTTTCACTACACCGTAGCTCCTTCAGCCGAAAACATGTACAGAAAATAAGAATAAGAATATAAATATAAATATTCCTAAGTAATTAAAAGCTTATTGGGTTGCTCCTTCTTAAGTGGTTATTGATGACAGGTATATCCAATAAAATTAAGGAATAGATTGCTCCCTGAAGAGATTCAATAGAGGTGAAGGGCTTAAATCGACTTGTTCATTGATGAGTCTACCTGAGTGTTTGTATTTGTTGATTTCTAAAGTTTCCCAAAGATCTACCTTCCAATATTTATTATCTGTATGCAAAATTTCAAACTGTGGGTCGAAAGAGTGATCATTTTCTAAGAGATGATTCGCGTAATTTGAATCTGATTTTTATTTGAAAAACTGCGTTTATGTTCCGATATTCTAATATTAAAATTTCTATGTGTTCTACCAATGTAAAAATTATCACAGTCATTGCAATTCAAACTATAAACACCTGATTTATTGTTTTTATCTGATTTGGTTTTATTATTTTCTACATATTTGCCTAAACTATTATTAGTTTGGAAACCTAAGCACCCTGAACTGCTAATCGAAGCTCCTGTTCATGATGGAAGACGTTTTGACGCAGGAGATTTCTTATTAGGGTGTCCCACATGCTCGATGGGATTCAGAACTGGGGAGCAGGATGGATACAGTATAGAAGATCGATATCATTCTCTTCAAGAACGATCAAGACAACTCTTGCACGATGAGGAGGGCATTATCTTGTTGGAAGAGTGAATTTCGACCCATTGTTTGGAGATACGGTACCACTACAGGTAAAACTATTTCATTTGCGTAAGAATTTCCCGTGAGGTTGTTCTGTATGAAAACGATCAGTTCTTCCACCAAGGCGTATACCTCCCCAAAACATCACTGATCCGCTTCCTTGTCTAACATATTCTCGAGCATGCTGGAGACGGTTTTGCTTTCCAGGTTCCCTCCATATTCGAATTCTTCCCGAATCGGGATAATAACTAAATCTAGATTCATCACTGAAGGGAACTGTGGCCCACATCTCTTGACCCCAGTTTACGTGTTCTTGGCACCAAGCTAAACGAGCGATTTCCATGGGTCAGTTGTGGAACTCTTAAAGGACGTCTGGAGTGGAGTTAACCTTCATGCAGTTGGTTTCTCACAGTTCGGTCGGAAATTTGTACATTATGAACTCGTGATAGCTCTTGAGCTAATTGAGATGCTGTGGTAGTACGATCTCTTCTGGCTTGTAAATCCTGAAACGACCTTGTATGGTGTTCTTCAACGCTACCTGTTTCATTGAAACGCGACCATAAACGGTTTATGACACTTGGGCTACTTCCCAGAACCCTGGATACTTCCCGTTGTGGGCTCCCAGCTTGGAGCATGCCAACAGCTCGTAACATCTCTTCTCTAGTCAAATGTCGTCTTTCCATGGTCGAATCACAAAACGTGAATCTTTTATTTGTGCTTACAACAGAAACAAAGTGCCAACTAACTGATTTCAAACACTGAATACATGAAATGATTATAAAGCAGCGTCGCATCTGCTGCATTTTTAGTTCTTTATGAAAAAAACTGAAATCTGTTGCGGCACTCTACCTAATTTGGTGAGAAATTGATGCAGTTGTTCGTTTCTTTAAAAAAATCATCCATATTGATCGTTCTGGATACGATATATCAATATTCAGAAGTGTTCCAAAGACTTTTCTGAGGTGTTTATGTTAAAATTACTGTTACTCAAGAATGATTTCAGTTTCTCACTTGTAATGCCATTGTAGGTTGAAGTGTTCAATTTTTGTTTCAATTTATCGACAGGGTAAACTTCTTTCAATGCGATTCTACTTCGTGTTTTAATTAAAATATTATTTATTAGTTTAGGATTGTAACCATCATTTTTGGCAATTTGTTTAATCAAATTTAATTCTTTGTTGAAATTTTCTGGTCATAACGGGATGTTAATCAATCTATGAATAAAACTGTTGAATGCTGACATTTTATGTTGATACGGATGACACGACGAGTTATGTATTATAATATCTGTATGTGACGGCTTATGGTAAATCGCGAAAACATGTTTTCCATTTTCATTGAAATTGTTACGTCTAAGAAATTTATTAAATTATTGCTTTCTATTTCGGTTGTGAATCCAATTTCTGGATGTAATGAATTTATATGATTTTCGAAAATTTTTAACTGTCTATCTGTTCCTGTTAAGCAAATAATGATATCGTTTACATAGCGATACCAGTATAATTAATATTTACTAAGTGGATGATTATGAATTAATTTCTCTAAATTATTAATGAATATTTCTGCTAACAAAGGACTTAACGGATTGCCCAGAATCAAGCCGTCTTCACTAGTATAATATTTGTTATTGAAATTAAAATAATTTTGATCTAAACTAATTTGTAATATTGAAAGAATATCTGATTTAATGATCGTATTGACATGATTCTTTTCTAATAATTCATCAACTGAGTAGTACGTATCTTTAGGAGGAATGTTGGGAAATAGATTATCAACATCGAAAGAAATGAGTTTGGAATTAGGTGGTATAATGGTATCTTCGATATTGGCAATTATCCGTATGAATTTTTGACCGAAAATTTAGATTTAAAATTGCAATGTTTTATCAGCAAGTCGTTTAGGAATATTCATTAATAATTTAGAGAAATTAATTCATAATCATCCACTTGGTATCGCTATGTAGAGGATATCATTATTTGCTTTACACGAACAGATAGACAGTTACAAATTTTCGAAAATCATATAAATTCATTACATCCAAAAATTGGATTCACAACCGAAATAGAAAGCAATAACTCGAAAAATTTCTTAGACGTAACAATTTCCAATGAAAATGGAAAACATGTTTTCGCGAATTACAATAAGCCGTCACATACAAATATTATAATACACAACTCGTCGTGTCATCCATATCAACATAAAATGTCAGCATTCAACAGTTTTATTCATAGATTAATTAACATCCTGTTATCACCAGAAAATTTCAACTGAGAATTAAATTTGATTACACAAATTTCCAACAATAATGGTTACAATCCTAAACTAATAAATAATATTTTAAATAAAAAACAAAGTAGGATCGCATTGAATGAAGTTTACCTAGTCGATAAATTGAAACAAAAATTCAACACCTTAACCTACGTTGGCATTACAAGTGAAAAACTTAAATCTTTCTTGAGTAACAATAATTTCAACATAACTTTCCAAACTAATAATAGTTCAGGCAGATATATAAAAATGATAAAACCAAATCAGATAAAAACAATAAATCAGGTGTTTATAGATTGAATTGCAATGACTGTGATAATTTCTACTATGGTAGAACACATAGAAATTAAATATTAGAATATCGGAACATAAACGCAGTTTTTCAAATAAAAATCAGATTTAAATTACGCGAATCATCTCCTAGATAATAGTCACTCTTTTGACCCACAGTTTGAAATTTTGGATACAGATAATAAATATTGGAAGGTTGATCTTTAGGAAACTTTAGAAATCAACAAACACTCAGGTAGACTCATCAATGAACAAGTGATTTGAGCCCTTCACCTCTATTGAATCTCTTCGGGAGCAATCTATTCCTTAATTTTTTGGATATACCTGTCATCAATAAATACTTAAAAAGGAGCAACCCAATAAGCTTTTAATTACTTAGGAACATTTGTATTTATATTTTCATTCTTATTTTCTGTACATTTATTCGTCTGAAGAAGCTACGGTGTAGTGAAACGCGTTACGAATAGCAATTATTAAGTAAAATTCCTTAAAACACAGTACTTGTTTTTATAACTGTTAAATTGAAAAATATGACTATCATTCAGTATTCTCTTGGAAGTTTTCCGATTCTTTCAAAAAATATCTTACATTCTATCAAAAAGTACCGGAAATTGGCACAAAATATTAATTTTTATCCCAAATTGTTGTATCGCCTTCAATGTATGTCCTTCCGAAATAATATATTTACGCCAACAAATAATCCAATCATCAAAGAATTTTTCAAACGCTTCTCTCGTCCCAGTACTCCCAGCGAATTCTGTTTTATGTCTTCTATCGTCGGCCGGAGCCATATCAGGTAAATAAGGTGGTTGTTCGATGGTATTTGTTGGGTTTTTGATCAGAAACTCATTCACAATAAAATCCTTATGAGTGTATGTATTATCGTGGTACAAAATCCATAAGTTTTCTTTTCTGAAATCTGGCCTTTCACGATGAATTTGCATGAAATCTAACCTAACCTAACATAAGAAATCATGGAAAAATATAAGATTGACGAAATGGCACAAAACCGCCTTTTATCTTACCACTACGAATTGCATCCGTTTGAACTAATACGAGCACAGGTATAAGGCGAAGTGGATAGAGAGAACACACATTTTAAGATAAAAGACATCGAATCATATCATGGATGCTATAACTGAAATTTTGGAAAATGAACCTAGCTATTTAGAAGAGGATGTTGTGTTTCAGCAGGATGGTGTCCTCAATATCACCTCCCACCCGCATTTTACATTCCCTGTCGGACAATATCTAGATCGAGAATTTCCTGATCGATGGATCGGAGAAGAGGCCCTACAGAATGGCCCCCACGTCCTCCCGACTTGTCACCATTGGATTTAATTTATGGGGCCACTTAAAGAATCAAATTTATAAAACTGATTCAGCAGATTTGGTGGATTGCCGACAACGAATTGTAGTCGAGTGTAATCATATAACCCCTGAAAAGCTACGTAATGTCCGGGAACGTTTCGAGCAAAATCGGTTTTTGAGTTCGGAAGTTACGGGAGAACGATTTTAAACATTTGTTCGATTGATACTGAGTTGACCTATAAAATGTATCAGATATATGAAATTCAATCGTTTTTTTTTAATTTTTCAATTTTTTCCTATTCACCAACATGTAGGTAGGTAGTCTCCGTTGCGGAGTGGTGAGAAGTCCCTGCTGTGGCACGGCAGGTCGCCGGTTTGATTCCGGCAAAGGCCTATAAGGTTGTTACCGTGTCCACTACGGTATCTAACCTCTAGGCCCCTCCGATCAAGCGTGTTACCGTGTTAGGCACGCTTCCCTAATCACAGATTGCCTAGTAGGAATTCGACTAGGCTAGGCACAGAACGTACTTTGAGCCTACCTGGACCGAGGGTTTAAATATCCGTCCATTTTGTAGACTCCCGCTCTTTCTCTTCGACGACCTCATCGAATTCACACTGTCTTAGAAAACCGGCTGCAGCGCTTTTCCGTACCCACTCCCCGATCATTTTGCCAAACCGCCTTTGTTTACCAACGAACCACGTGTTTTTATTGCATTTCAAATTTACGTTTACAAAGAGTGTTTTTGTTAACCGTCAGTGTTTCCATCGTGTGTGTGAGCCCATCCCGGTAGCAAGTGGAGCCCAACGTGTGCATTGTTTTCTCCGTTGAGAAAAAGAACCCATCCCGACTGATTTAGGCGATAAATATTGATACGAGAATCCAAGTGAAGAATTCGGCTGCTTCCGCACACGAGGTGAAGCCAACGCACGTGGTAAGACCAACACGAACAATAGCAACGACGCACGTGGATAGTATTCGTCTAATTCATCTACCGCAGAATTAATCCACCACCGCAGCAGCCGTGAATGAAGCATCCGGTTCTTGGACCGAAGACAACACCAAGTGGCGCCCAAAGACGAGTGTGTGAGTTTAATGTTATGAAACGAACAGTGCGCTAGTGAATCTACAACCTACTCACAGTCGCAGTTGTTCAACGTATGATAAACTCATCATGTAACCTATGTGTCTGAGGTTAGCAAATTGTTTTTCCTTCAGTACTATTTTTCTCTTTTTCAGGTACTTTTAATATCTAAGTTTTATGTGTGATTGACAAATAAATTTACGAAGTAGATGCGTTTCAACCACCCGCCCCCCACAGATTTGTTATTGTACATATTTTAGATTTAAATGATTCAAATAGAGCCTTGCACCACGCTCTCATAATGTAAGTAGGTAGACCTTACGACTGGCTTACGTGATACAAGGTTTTCTGTGGTTTCCCTTGTCATCATCGCGTTGATGCCAAATGGCGCATAAGATAGTAAGACGGCCACAGACGCACCGCACACAGGGTCGTATTAGATTTAAGTAGGTTAACTTGATAAAACTCTTTTTTTCTTGATTTTCAATGGTATGATGTACACGTATGCACATGATTTTATTACCCGGTATGGAATTATGGAGGCACATAACCGCGATCTTCATCGGGGGGCGTGTTACCGTGTCCACTACGGTATCTAACCCTAGATCGCTCAGGGCCCCTCCGAATAAGCGTGTTACCGTGTTAACCACGCTTCCCTAATCACAGATCGCCTAGTAGGCCTTCGACCAGGCACAGAACGTATTCTGGGCCTACTTGGACTCTTCAACGACCTCTTCGAATTCACAATGTCTTAGAAAACCGGCTGCAGCACGCGTTGCCACCAGCCGGCTTTCCGTACCCACGCCCCGACCATATTGCCTAACCGCCGTTGTTTACAAACGAACCACGTGTTTTTATTTCATTTTAAATTTACGTTTACGCGTTTTTGTTAACCATCAGTGTTTCCATCGTGTGTGTGACCCCATCCCGGTAGCAAGGTCAAGGAAGGACGGGCGTGAGAAAGTATGTCCCTCCTTTAAAAAAAAAACATGTAGGTAACTCTATGAATAAGCTCTATTATTTGAAAACTAAACAAACGTGTTCTAAATCTACATCCAAACCTCGCAAACACTGTATCGCCTTCTATTAATTCACCCTGTATCTTCATCACAATGCAGATGAAGAAGAAATTTTGTGTACAATATTCTAGAAATTCTTAAACTTTTCTAATGAGTTATTACTCAAACTAACTGATCAATTCGAAGACTTGAGGGGTTGACACCCTCATCTGTGGGGATGTAGTGAAAGCACCACTGCTTAAAGATATTTTTCCCAAAATGTAACAGTATTTCGGTGAATGTTCATTCGAAATCGACAGATTTTGCAATTACTGAAAACAACTCACCTTTTGACGAACCAGCTTGTATCTTCTTCCGATTATGTCAAAAATTATTACATATTTGTATTGAAAATCAAAGAAACTTTCCATTGAGATATCACTTGACCTATCTTCCCTATCCAAAAACTGAGTTTTCTGTACAATATAAAAGATGTGAAATAAAATCAACGTGTGTTAAAAGACGCCCCCCTTCAGACAAAAATTGACCTGTGTCGGCTTTTTATCCAGAAACGAATAGTTTATCAGTTAGCATTATTTGAATTACGAACAGAAAAAGACATAGAAATAGCAATTTTTGCGCAAATTCAATCCAATAAGACCAGTGGTATCATTCACACATGCCCCAGCTTTCAAGATTTCCAAATTTTCAATACACATTCTGGAAAAATTTCGTAATTTCAAACCGTCTTTTTCTATTTGTAATTCAAATGATTTGATGAGAAAAATAGAAAATATTGTCATTCCAAGTAATGCAAAGTTAGTCTCTTTTGATGTAAAGAATTATTTTTTTCCAAGTATTCCACCGAAACATCCGTATAATTTAATCAATAATTTGTTAACACAAAATATGACGAATCCACGAACTAAATACGACATTATGGCTTTATTAGATGTTTGCATATCTCAAAATTATTTTTTATTAAACGATTGTTTTTCTAAAAGTGATGGGGGACTTGTAATAGCGAACCCTTCAAGCCCACTTTTAGCAGAAATCTTCATGGATAACACAGAAAAAACTATTCATGAACACCCGCTTAGAAAACATTTCCTATATTGGTATCGATATGTCAATGACATTATTGTGTGTTTCACAGGAACAAACAGACAGTTCTCTGTATTTGAAAATTTCATCAACAACCTTCGCCGCAAAAATGAAATTCACTTCCGAAATAGAACAGAACAATTCGATCAATTTCCTAGACCTAACAATAACAAGATCAAATATAAACACCAGTTCCCAATTCATCATAAGCCTTCTCATACAGATATCACAATTCATTATACATCGGCACATCCTTACCAACATAAAGTTGCAGCATTTAACAGCTATACATATAGACTGTTGAACACACCGATGTCTAATGATAATTATTTCAAAGAAATGATTTTGTAAGAACAGATCGCAATAAATAATAGTTATGATGCAAATTTAGTAAGCAGCATATTATTACGAAAAACAAAAATTAGCTTCACAACATATATATCCAATCGGTGAACACCAAGACAAGAAAATCAATAGCTTAACATATGTAGGCAATATTAGGAATAGTGTGAAGTCCTTCTTAAGAATTCAAATTTAAATATAGCGTTCAACAAATTTAGGTTAATTTATCAGGAATTATAAATCTCCAATGAATAAAGAAAATAAATCAGGTGTTCGAGACTGGATTGTGCAGATTGCAATTATTTTATATAGGTAGAACAGGAAGAAATGTCATTGTAAAAATCTCAGAACATTTACGCAGTTTCATCAATGGAACAACGGATTCAAATTATTGAAAGCATCGTAGGACAAATTGTCATTCTTTCAATTCAGAATTTGAAATCCTACATTCTGAAAATAGAGGTATAGAACTCAACCTTCTAGAAGTATTTGAAATTAACAGATGTAGGTATTCACCGGAAATTCTTAATGATCAGATAGACATAAAAACTCACCTTTATTAAATTTATTTCCTAAACATAAAATCCTAGTAATTCCAGGACATTTCTCAATGTATAGAGGTTAAATATACATTAAATTACATGAATAAACCTCAAATTACATTCACATACCTTTCAAACATTATTGTAAGTCTCCTTAATTCCTTTGTATTATAACATTTCGTTTGAATCATATTGAATAACCACAGAATGATAAATTTATGAATTTTGAAAGTTTATCGTTTCTTTCCTTGAACAAATTCTACATTAACATTGATAAAATAAACATCAAACTACGATCACTTACCTCTAGAAGTTTATTTCAAGTTTCGTCAAACTTTTCTTAGCAATAAAATTCGGAATCACTTGTTTTGACAGATCGAATATAAGACTAATTGAAATAAGGTTAGATTCAATTGTCACTCAGAAGAGAGAGAGCACTATATTCTAGATGTTGTTAGTACCGAAATTATGTTGGTGAGAATCAAAGTTACTTACTATTTCCATCTCACTATTTTCGTTCCGAAGAGAGAGAGCATTAAATTTTACACGTTGGTAACGCTCACTTCCGACATTGAATAGCGATATAAGGGCAGAAGGAGCGGTTACTGGCTCCACACCCGTGTTTCCGTTCTATTCTTCGAAAATGTAGGTCTCAAAACCGTCCCAAATTCGAAAATTAAGTCGTGACATGACAATTTCTCGTAGGGGACCCGATCTCGAGATATGTAGGAATCGTTCGAAGATCGAATCCTTTCTCCCGGTGACACCGTTTAAGTAGGATGGTTAAAACAAAACCCGTATTTTGACAGCTCGAGGTTTGTTTATTTCGCGAATTTCTGGCCTTCGGAGATTTTCGGAATATGGAAAGTACAGCGAAATTTGCGAAAGTCGGCCGATAGCCCTCCGTTCGATGGAAGATTTTTCCGTTTTCCCGTGGTTTTATGAGAATCTAACTATTGCGGCGCAAAATGCGAAACTCGAGGCTTTTTCGTCGTCCATGTTTCGTAGCGATCGAAGGCGATAGAAATATTTTGTATAGCTGCAAAAGTCCATAGAAATTATCCCCTCCATCCCGGAGATTTCGGAGACGTATTTTATCTTCGCTTTTTCGGAACTTTTTTCCCGGAATTTTCGCCCGATCGACCTCTCCGATCGCCCTCCGAAAGATCCGAGTTATCGATTCCGAAGAAATCTCGCCGTTTCGACGTCCGTTCGCCCGGGGCGACGTTTCGGCGAAATTTTTCGAAAATCGTCGCGCTGCCGTCGTTCGAGCTAGGGACTCCGAATTTCGCTTGGTTCTTCTTCAGACGTTTCTCTACCGGAAAAATTATTCGCGGGGCCTACGGACCCCGCTTTTCTGCGCCGACCCTTTCTTCCCGCCTGGTTCAAACTCCACTGTCTCTCACTTTCCTCGAATAAGGCTTACTGCTTCAGTCCATATAATACTAAAGCAGTAAGCCTTATTTCGAGGAAAGTGGAGGACGATTTTAGATTGAACTAAAAACATATTTTAACCTCTATGCATTGAAAAATGTCCTGGAATTACTAGGACTTTTTAGCGAATCAATTGGAGGATCTTACAAAATGATGGAGATATCCTTCGAGTTGCTATTAATAGGTATTGAGCTCTTTTATATATTAATATTTTTCTGGAAGGAATTCAATAAAGTTTTCGTTAGGTCATTTAGAGTATGTATCATATGAATATTGAAAGCTATCCACTTAAGGCTATATGTGTATTAAAATATTTCAAGCTGGATGTCAATATGACCGTGCCATTTCGAATTGAATTTTGGTTATTTATTTCCTAAACATTAGTTCAAGTACGGATAGCTCTGGGTGGATTGGGGATATGTATATATAAAAATTTGTTAGTAGGATATATTTGTAGTATTCATTCGCTCTTGATAAAGATACTGTGTATCGAAACGCGTCGAGCATTTAATAATATAATTCAGTAGAAATCATCTTTTCTTGTATTTGTGAAAATGGATTTCTATCACGTAAAAGACTCGTCAATTGAATAATGGTTACTCTTTCCTTAATATCGATTAGTGCTTTTGTATTTCTTTGAAGGAACTCTTGAAAAAATTCAGTGTTTATAATATCTTATTATAGTATAATTTCTATGTTTCTATCTTTGAATTATTTTTGCATATCCTGCACATTTTAAAAAGAATTTGATGTCTGGACATTGTGGAAATCCATAATTCTTACTATGTGTGAAAGGGCCTTCTCGTATTATACAAAAAAGGAATTGAAAATGAAGAATTCACCGACTCAGCATGGAAAATTCAAAGTTTGCATCGACCTCAGAATCAATATCCATAGATAAAATATTAACAGAAGTACTTCCTTCTTATTTTTCCCAATTTCTTGAAAAACTTGAATTTTGATTTATTCAAGAGAATCAATCTATTGTTAGCAATGAAAGAAAATGAATTTTCTGATGTGCCGTATTCATGAAAAATTATATTCAGTAAGATGTAAGATTCGAACAGGAAAAATATTCAACATAAATTTTATTATACTTGAAATGTTACAATTCCGTTATTATATTATTGTCAGACATATTTTTCTGTGAACGGGAGAATTTCTCGGACAGGACCGAAAATTACTTCGTTTCCATGACAACGATTTTTAAATGATTCCGCCGCGAGTTCTTTGATGTCTCTCTGGTATGAAGTATTTTTTAATGAACTTTATCACTTTCCTTTGACGGTCGCGAAATGTAATAAAATAGGAAAAGAGATGAAAACGACGATGGCAATGGTGAACGAGTATACTGGATGTGAATCTATAGAGTAATTTGTAGGGTTCACGGCTTGACTAGAAAATCAAGATGCTTGACTTGAAATCAAGTCAAGCTTTCGTTTTCAGAATTCAAGCCAACTCAAGCTTGAAAATTCAAGCTTCTTAATCGCAAAACTCGAAAGCTTATATCAGACCACAAAAAGCATGATGACTGATCTTGAGAAAGTACTCCACGACGTTTTTACGTATCAACTTCATGCTAAACCAGTGAGCCCATTAACATCGCCTTTTATATCTGAACAGGTAATAAACTGAAAGCCTAATATATTGAACGCCTTATATACTGTACGCCTAATATACTTAACCCCCAAATATACTGAACGCTTTTTCATATCCAACTCTATCTATACAGAATGCCTCAGTATATTCACTGATCTTCATACTCATCTGTTCTTATGTTCTAAGCTAAATGAAACTCTCTCATATATTGCCTCACACATCCTTAGGGTTACGCAACTTTCAGTATTGTTTTATGAGTACTGACTCATCAACCATACAAATTTCAACACTATCACTACTATCTCAATTCAAAAGATACATTCAATTTGAAAATCTCAATTTTCTGCAATTGAGCTAGCATATAATGAAATTAAAAAATTCTAACATTGATTCAAAAAACAAATTGTTCAATCACCCTTAAGGCACAGATATTCAATCAACAATAACTCAAATATTAATTCACAATATCCCAAATGTTTAGTTGAGTTTAAAACAGCAAGATGGAAGAATTACTTCTCAATTATACCAATGAAATTGAAAATGATAGTTCTTCTCAAATTAAAATTTCTTGGGAGTAAAGAGAGATAAAAGTAACAAATTAGTAATCAACCGAAGCAACAGTACTGAATACATAGAAATTCCACTAATTGCCCTATACAAAATTATTTTGCATAAATTCAAATTGACCAAAATTCACACAATTTGCTTACCAGAAAGAACAAACATGTTCTGAATTGAAGTGTTCTCGTGAAAAGCAGAAATGAGATTGAAACATTCACGAATTTGTAAATTTCATCATGGACTCTCATAAAAATTACAATGATAACTATATATCAGTTTAAGTAAAACTGTTTCTTGTAACTGTTAATCTCCTAGATCCGCAACTGTCAAGTTGGCTGTAGGTTTCGAGAATGTAAGCTTCATGTAAATTTGCTCTCATAATTGAAATTTCTATACTTCAATTTTACTTCTCTTCAATTCATTTTCTAATGAAACTTTATAATATATTGTGAAATGAAAATGAACGGACGAAATTGCATTAAAACAACTTCATATGTTCATATTACGTAATGAACGTACTCATTTCACACAATTATATAAAACACCTATAGTACAACTACCTATAACAAAAATTTCAAATTGCATAGCATTCTCCAAGTAGTAGTTGAATTTTTCCGAAGTTCCGAAGAAATCTTGGATTGAAAGTTGTGGTGTACAAAATGAAACTTCTATTTATTTGAACATCATGTTTTCCACTTTCAGACGCCTATAACAGAGAAACTTTCAACTTCAAATTAATGAAGAATACCTGTAATTCATTCAATAACCTTGATAAAACTTCCATAGAAACGACTATGAGTTATGAATAGAAGGAACTCACAATAGGTACGTTTTGTGCAAATGTGAGATCTTATTTTCTTTGGTTCAAACTTGAACATTGTCAAACATTGAATCTCTTTTACTTTCACATTTGGGAAATAGTAGAATAGAAACGTACTTCCTTTCAATAAACTGAAACGAAAATTCAATTTGAAATGTCACAGTCATATTGACATCCAGTTTGAAATATTTTAATACAGATATAGCCTTTAGTGGGTAGCTTTCAATATTTATATGATACACACTCCAAATGACCTAACGAGAACTTCATCGAGTTCTTTCAGAAGAAATATTATAATACAAAAGAGCTCAATACCTATTAATAGCAACTCAAAGGACATCCCATCATTTCGTAGAATAGTCCCAATTTATTCGTTAAAAAATCTTAATTTTTCCAGGAAATCTATCAACGCATAGAGATTAGAATAACCATGAAAGAAATGAAATTAAATATGTTAATTCTAAGTACGTTTCTTGAGCATGCTGGAGAAAATATACATTAAAATACATAAATAAACATCAAATTACATTCACTTACCTTTCAAACATTATTGTAAGTCTCCTAAACTTTTTTTATTATAACATTCCGTTTGAATCACGTTATTTAAGTTAGAATAACCACAAAATGTTAAATTTATGAATTTTGAAAGTTTGTCATTTCTTTCCTTGAACAAAATATACATAAAATGGATAAAATAAACATCAAACTACGTTCACTTACCTCTGAAAGTTTATTTAGAGTTTCGTCAAACTTTTCATTCAAATAAAATTCGGAAATACTTATTTCGACAGATCGAATATAAGACTAATGGAAATAAGGTTAGATTCGATTAGATGTGATGGATATTTCGTTCCGTATCATATTGCCATTCAGAAGAGAGAGCGCACTATATTGTAGATGTTGGTAGTACCGAAATTATGTTGGTGAAAATCAAAGTTACATACTATTTCTTACGCACTATTTTCATCCAAAAGAGAAAGAGCTTTAAATTTTAAATGTTGGTAAAGCTCACTTCCGACATTGAATAGCGATGTAAGGAGCGGTAGGAGAGTGATTGGCTCCGCCCTGGTGTTTTCAATCTTCTTCTCGAAATTCTAGGTCTCAAAAATTCCAAATTCGAAAATTAAGTCGTAGAGTAACGATTTCTCTTCGCGGATCCGATCTCGAGATATGTAGGAATCGTTCAACACCCGAATCCATTTTCCCGGTAACCCCGTGTAAGTAGGACGGATGAAAGAAAATCACTTATTTTGACAGTGTTGTTTTCCATACACTACTAGGTTGTATCAGAAAGTCACCAGGCCAGAGATAGGATACGCAATCTCCTTATAGAATATGAACCCTACACCATGAATGAGTTCTACGAATGGTATGAGGGCAGGAGAGCTTAATCTAATTGAATTGTTCTCGGTTGAATCAGTGTATTTTTTCTCTGACTTTTGTTTTGGTTTTGTGATGCATTTTATTCATTTGTATGATATTGACATTTAAACGTATTTTTTTGTCACATCGATTGTTTCTTACAAAATATAATGAAACATTTACAGAGGAGAAAAATAAATGAGTGAATGAGTAAATGACACCTCGACCTTCTTTGATTTCTGGCCGTTAGAGATATTCGGATGTGGAAAATGGAGCTAAATTTTGCAAAAGTCCGCCGATAGCCCTTGGATGACTCGAATATTTTCCAGTTTTCCCGTCGTTTAACGGGAGTGAAACTATTACGGCGCAACATGCAAAACTCGAGGCTTGCTCTTTGTCCAGGTTTTGAAACGATCGAACGCGATGGAAAATTTGTGCGGACATAAAAGTCCGACGAAATTATCCTCCACTCGCGAAAAATCGGAGACCTTTTTATTTTCGCTTTTTCGACGCTTTTTTATGAATTTTCGTTCCTATCGCCTTCCGAAAGAAGTCTCGCCGTTTCGACTTTTCGTTCTCTCTAGGCGACGTTTCGGCAAAGGTTTTCGAAAAGTCCTCAAGGCTCTGTCGTTCGAGGTAGGGGCTCTAAATTCGGCACGGACCTTCCTCAGACCCTTTCCCTCCGGAAAAAATGCTCGCCGGGGCCCTCGATTTTTCGCCGCATTGCCCGGTTCGGACTACCGTTATCCCTCGGATTACTTCCAAAAAGACGTTACGACTTTAATAATATAGGTAGATCTTGTTTCTGTGAAAGATTGTGAAGGACAAATGTACAATTTAAATTCCGCACCAGAACGCTTAGAGGAAATGGCGTTTTTCTATGACGTTATGCTTTCGTAAACTCTTGACGGCTTTTATCTAATTTTTCAATTCTGATACATAATTCGAATTATTCAATGCAAAAGTCATAAATTTTAATATGTATTAATGGTGTACAGTTCTTGAATGTAATAATACATCAATAAAAACTCAGAACAAAGTCTTTGTTAACGTTCCTATTGAGAAAAAATTAGAAATATGTGGCAAAATCTTGCAGCCATATCTTCAAACTCGGTCATTTATTACTGTGAAGACCATTTTGACGTAAGTATCTCTTTTATAAACCATTCATTAATGAAGTCCTATACAGAGTGTTATATAATAGTATGTCACAAATTGAGGGTTAAATCTACGTGAAATTTTAAGAAAAAAGTTTATATAAACATAGGACCGCAAAACTTCGTTATGGAGATACAGAGTGTTGAAATTTTCGGAAAAATTGTTTTTTCTTCAAAACTCCTCCTCCTGAGTTAATCAGCCCAAATTTGGAATGAAAGCTATTTGTCACAGCCTCCATCATAACAAGTCCTAGATTTTTACTGAAAGTCACAAGGTGTTTTCTTTTCCGAGGCTAAGTCTCCTTTTGCCCTTTCAAACTTTTTTGCAATACGCCACTGATCTGCTTACAATCAATTTTCGTCCAATTTAAAAACTTTTCTGACACTTGTAATTTTTCGTATCTCCAACCGTTTTCGAGTGAAAAATTATTGAATTTCAATTATTTGATTTGTATGTTAACGCTGAATAAGAAAAAAAATAGAAATACTCGGAAGGTATGCCCAATATTGCTTTTATTTTGATAGCTCGTCTTTTGAGACTCAACTTATACTCATTCAATATCAAACTAAAAAAAAGGAAAAATTAAAACTAAACAAACTGCTGTAAGTGTCCTCCACCTGCAAGAGTACAGGCCTCTGTCCTTCTTCGCATATCATCACGCACTCATTGAAATATTCCTGGAGTATTTCTTATCGTGTCACAAGAGGTCATTATTCGATGTCTTTGCTACAGTTTTCACTGGAGTGGTATAAACTTAAAATTAGAGATATTCCCATAAGAAAAAGTGTAAACTATTTAAGTCTGGGGACCTAAGAGGCCATGGTTTTGGCCCACCCCGACCTATCCATCGGTTGTTGAATGTATTATTCAAGAATTTCATCGCTTCTCCACTAATATGTGCTGGTGCCCCGTCATGCATGAAGCACATTATGTTTCCCACCAAAAGTTGCACATCCTCGAGCAATAAAGGTAACACCTCCTCAAGAAATCACCGATAAGCGAGACCGTTTAGTCTGTTACGCAACAAAAAATGGCTCAATCAAATAATTTCCAATTATTTCGACCCAGATATTAAGTGAGAATTGTTCTTGATGATGAGATTCTTCAATCAAATGGGGTTTTTCTCAACCCAATTATTACTGTGAAAATCTGTGATAGCAGTTCTCGAAAAGTTAGCGTCGTCTGTGAACATTATTTCACTATCAAAATGAGCATTTTCTCTAATTTTATCTAAGAACCATCGGCAGAAATTCAGTCTTGAAGTAAAATCTCGAGGAGGTAGAGTTTGGACGCGTTGAATATGAAACGGGTAAAATAAAAAGTCGTGGAGAATCCTCCTAACTAGAACATGTGAAATATTCAACTGGTTTCCAAATTTTCTTGTGCTCACATGAGGATTCGAATAAATACAATTCAAAACTGCTTCTTCAATATGTGGAGTTCTCATAGTTTAAGTTGCACGTTTTGAATGATTATTTGCAGTAAAAGCACCAGTTTCCTCAACCTTCAAATGTTCGCCTGTCTGGTGTAACTCGATTTGAAAAGCGCACCTGATATAATTGCCTAGCTTCTGTTGTGTTTCCGTCAGCCAGACCGTACATGTAATGAATATCAGCCAATTCGGCGTTAGTAAAATCAGCCATTTTCTCTTACAGCAATAATTTCAAAAGTCTTGAAACTAATCGTAAATTCAATAAACAATTCGAGCAGACACTGGTTCAACTTTAGCAACTGTCAAAATAAATAAATAAATAAATGAAAAAATCAAACCTTTCTTGTCATTTTTTAATCAGAAGTGCTTTCAATTCAGCGAATGCATACAATCGTTCAATACTTTTTTGCTTCGAGAACGGTTGGAGATACGAACAAATTGCAGGTGTCAAAAAAGTTTTTGAATTGAACGAAGATGACGAAAATTTATTGTACGTGGATCAGTGGCATACTGCAAAAAAGTTTGAAAGGGCAACACAAGACATGGCTCCGGAAAAAAAACACCTTGTAGATTCTAGTTAAAATTTAGAACGTGTAATGATGAAAGCTGTAAGAAAAAGCTTGCATTTCAAATTTGGACTGAATATCTCCAAAACTGCAGGAGTTTTGAAGAAATAACCATTTTTTTCCAGAAATTTCAACACCTTGTAGCTCCGTAACGAAGCTTTTGCGGACCTATGTATATTTGAATTTCTTTCTTAAAATTGCACGTAGATTTACCGCCTCAAGTTGTGATATACTATTATGTAACACCCTGTATACAGGGTGTTCACGGATGAAACAGACATACTGTAACTATATGTAGAACAGACCAAGCGGTTTTCAAAATTGCATCTATTTTTCTTGTCGAGGCCTTCATTAGTGATATATAGGCTGATTCCTCGAGATCACTCAAATTACATTATCTCAATAGTTTCCGTTGAAATTAGGATTAATTAGAATTTGGGCGTTTGAATTTTCACACAATATCTTTATCATTGATGTTGACTGAAAATTGACGAAAATTTTCGGATGATCCAGCTCCGTCCTTTTTTTCATAATTTTTGTGTTACAGCCTGAACCCTGTATACACTTCACGTGGAATTGGGGCATATTTATTGAATCCCAATGACACGTCTGTTCGATTTATTAGAATTTACGAATTATACGTATCGAATCGATTATTATTATTCGATTCGAAAATCGAATCGGAACATTCGTCATCCCAGCTCAATTCTTCCAAGAAGCTCAATAGTTCTTCAGCATCTTTTGGATCAGAGGGATTATTAAATTTCTTCCTAAAAATAAAAATGAAGATATAAACACACGAATGCCTACCGTATTATATTTCAAACGTAATTATCTTACATCGAAATTCGATAGAAATATTTGCAAAGCTTTTCGGAGGTGTATAGTATTCCATTTTGTAGATTGTAAACTCCATTATCTAGCGATATTAAGAAACTCTCTTCTAATAAACTAAACATTATAAAAAGATAAACCTTAGGCTCATCATTTCGGCGTCGAACAACGCAACTAAACTCACGCAACTAAACTAAAATGTTCAACTTGGTCTTGAATGGGTTAGGAAAATTTTCAAAATTTCCAAATAACTCGAAAACGACAAGAACTATCTTGAATCTTTTAGCAGCAATGAATTCCTCAAGCGAAAGAACACGGTGCCTTTTGGTCTATTCGTAAGATTTTATATAGCTGCTGTAGTAAAACGTCGAAATCTGTCAACCCTGTACTCCACTGCTTTCGAAGACAATGATTAACTGTTTGAATGTAGGGGGGAATACGCCAGAGGGATACGGATAGACACTAGTAATCTAGCTCTGTAGCTCTGGCGGCAATCATAGCCGACCTACTTGATTAATAGAACTTGCTTAACTAACTCGTTACAGACCGAGTATTTGTTGTACATAATTTAGGCTGTGTATCATTACACCATCTTCCCCGATTAATTATAATGCCTCACAAAGTTGGTCCAGGAGGGGTTGCGTACACCAACAAAAACTTTATTATATCGGACGCCACCCCATATTCCACTGCGAATAATTAATGTTTCAATCGAAAACTTTCCTATTACCACGTCTGTACTAATCCTCGTGTTTTTGCTGATATCCAGGCGGTGGTAATATGTTATCAGACTAGGACCTTTTTGTGTGCAGGAAATGTACGCATATTCGCACAGAATTGTTTCTACTGAAATTTAGCATTCATTATTTCAATCTGCCACTCGTTTTTATTTCATACATTGTCTAATAGGCTTTCATCATTCAATGTTCATACTAAATGTTCTAATATATAGAATAGGAATTAAAGTCTTATTGTGGAGTATATCATAATACATATTTTTATCGAGTGTTTGGGATACTTAGTTCAAATTTGGACCATGGGTGCCTCGTCAGAGTCAGAATTATCAGATGACTGAAGTTATTATTATAATCTACAAGGCGATATTTTTTCTATGTTGTTATTATTGGTGTATCTGTTGAAAACCTCCTCTTTCTTGTTGAACTTAGGCCTTAATTTCAAGGAAATAATTACAGATACCATCAATCTAACTATTGACCATCATTTATTATACCTTTTTCGCATTTAGGAGGGAACGAATATCAATCTGCCATCTTTTAGAACTTTAGATGTTTCTGAAAAGAGGAAAGTAGGCCATGCTGTCACCTATAAGTGTTTGGGAATTGTTTTTTATAGCCACCTACGTTGGGATCATTATATTTGTACCATAGTTGCCACTCTTCGCGATGTGCTGTACAGATTCAGATACCTCAAAAATGTTCTCGATCAAAAAGCTTTGATAAAGATTTACAACGGATTTGTACACTCTAGATTATGCTATGGTATTCGGAACTGGGGAGCTGAGAGGGCTGAGCATATAGCTTGCATCGAGGCTCTACAAAAAAAGTTTTGAAAAATCTTCAATAAGGAAAATACTTATCTAACTTCAAGTCTGTATGATGAAGCTCGGATCTTGGATATTCGTCAAATGTTTGCATTCTAACGATACATTTGTATCGGAATGCATATTTACTGGAGGAGTTTCATCATACCTATAATACCAGACGGAAAAATAAATTTTATGAGACACCTCGTACAGATAAATCCATTGGCCAGTTAAATTTTTCTTTGTTGGGGCCTAGACTGTTAATGCTTTGGCATTGTCAATAAGAATTGTAACTTACATGAGGAAGTTTAAATTTGAGCTGAAGAAGATTATCCTCTGTTATGGTAGGGATAAAATTCATGACATCATATTGTTGAGAAATTAATATATTTTTGTTGAATCTGAGTTTTTCTGTTTGAGTTTTGTTTTCACTCTTTATTTTTTTTAGCGAATCAGTGTTGGTGCATAAGGTTGACTTAAGGAAAAAATTAGATTCGTACACTGCAGACAGTCATGACATGACTTTGCAGTTTTATATTTATTTTCTGAGTTTATTGTCAACAACCTGGTTTTCACAACTCATGTACACACAAAATTGTATAGGAAAATAAACAATATTATTATTTTTATTTATTATCGTGGACTTATGCACTATCTCAGATGTTAGCTGGATATAATTTACCTTTACCAGATTCAGCAATCAAAGGAAATAGGCTCGATTACAATATACTTGACATAAATTTCCTAACTATCCTACATGTATTAAGAATTACAGCTTTTTGCATTTGTATGTAGGTATTTTTATGCAATTCTAATCTCTCAAGGCTATCATGCAAAGTTTTGGGTATTAACCCAGTCGAGGATACAATGACAGGAACAATATCTATTTTATCGAGGTGCCACATCTGCTTGATCTCAATAGCAAGATCTGTGTATTTGGACTTTTTCTCCTGGAACTTGATTAACAATTTGTTCTTATTTAGTATGGCAACATCTACCAGCATTGCTGTTCTGGCTCTCTTATCTAACACCACTATGTCCGGCCTATTATTCGTCACCATTCTGTCGGTGATAACAGGCTTATCGTAGTATAATCTCATAGAGTCATTTTCCAATACGGGCGCCGGTTTATACTTTTAATATGGCTGGGAGGCATTCAGTCCGAACTTGCGTGCAAGTTTCTGGTGGAAAATGTTACATATCTGATTAAGCCTGTGAAGATAGTCCGTATTGGCCAGTTGTTCGCATCCGGACGTACAATGCTTTATAGTCTCCGATCTTATATGGCATTTTCTGCACTTATCTGTTTGTAATGTTCCGTCCTTTTTAATAAATTTTTTGTAGTTGTTTGTAGCGATCACTTGGTCTCGAATGGCCATAAGGAATCCTTCCGTTTTCGCGAATAATTCTCCTTTCATCAACCATTTGTTGGAGGCTTCTCAGTCGATGTGTGGTTAATTAATCTCATGGTGATGTTGTCCATGCAATTCCTTTCTGGTCCATTGCTCTTGTTTTTCAGTATCTGATAGGAACGGTAGATTCAGCAGGTCATCTCTAGTAGCAAGATTTATGGGCGCATATCCCTTATCAGCCAACGTAACCACTCTATGGAGCTCAGAAGCAAGAGCTGTCACAGAGAAGAATTCTCTGAGGTTTTTCAACTGTTCGGTGTGTAAATTGACAACATCTATTAATCCGCGTCCTTCTTATTTCGCTTCAAAGTTGTTCGTATCACAGACGATATTGGATGATGACTATTGCAGTTTGTCAGCATCGTTCGGGTCTGCCTTTGAATATCATCCAGTTCTGTCTTAGTCGATCTGATTATTCCAAATGAGTAAAGCAACACTGGAATTGTGTAGGTGTTATTTGCCTTAACTAGATTCCCCGAGTTCAACATTGATTTCAGCACAGTCTTCAGACGCTGAAATTCTGAATAAATCTTCTTCTTCGACTGTTTTTGATCTAGCAACCTGGCTTGTTGATATCCTAGATATTTGCATATTTCGCCATCCCTCATGCAGCTGTATAATATCATCGTTTGGAAGTTGTGTTTTACCATATATGACTTTCCCTCTTCGAATGTTCAGGGTCTCACATTTTTCAATCCCGAATTTCATATGAACATCTACCGAGAACTTACTGACAATTTTCAGCAGATCATCCAATTGCTTCTTGTTCGAAGCATATAATTGGATGTCATCCATATACAGCAGGTGGGAGATTGTATGATAGTTCCTATCTGTTTTTATCCTAAGTCCGTATCCTGTTCTATTGAGCATTGAGGGCAATGGGTTCATAGCTAAACAGACCCAAAGTGAACTCAATTTTCTCAATCACTTTAACGAAAAAGAAAAACACTGTCCACCACGATGATTATATGTCCGGATCGGTCCTAACTACAGTCAACGAAATTAGAGATTTGGGAATCACTTTGGATACAAAATGAAGTTTCTTCACACACATCGACAGGTTATTTAATGAATCCAATAGAATTGTATAGAATTGTTGGTTTTATTGAATGAAATTCCAAATACTTTCATGGTCCCTACACAATAGTCAGATTAAATGATGCTTTCGTTACTGGGAGGCTGTTGTTTGCTTCTTCCGTTTAAAGTCCATCCAGAACAAATTTCTTAAATATCTAGCATACAAAGCCCAAATTATTATAGAGGACTACAGCTATCAACCTTTACGTCAAAGGTTCAATATCCGCTCTGTCAGAGGAGAATAATTGCAGATATTTGTAGTCTATATAAAATTATCGATAATTATATCGACTCACCGTATCCACTATATAAATTTCTATATACCACCTAGAGTTTGTGGTAGATATAATTCGTGTTTTGTAGCGTGCTTAGTGGCCGCTGCTACTTTAACTGAATAATCTCTGGATTAACACGGTGCAAGTTTAACACAGTGCAAGTCACTTTGAGTCTATAACCATTAATTCCATGAATAATCCCCTGTACCATCGGTGACTATCGAAGAATGACATGACAACTAAGAGAACACCGAAGTTCATTAATTTCCTTTGAAGACTTCGTTGAGGCCACTCGCAATCAATTAATCATAACGATTTGTGAATTGTCTGATAACCCTTTAAAATAAAAGGGGTAAGTGTTATTTGTCTCAGTGAGTTTTACATGACTGTAATTTTTGTTGATTGAGACTGCTTCTTTGTCTAACACTATTAATTTATATATATATATATATATATATATATATATATATATATATATATATATATATATATATATATATATATATATATATATATACATTTAACGATACATATAACATTGTACTGATAATGGACTGTATTGACGATACAATAAGATGAGGAATAGAATATGATGTAATGATCTTAGTTACGACTGATACATAGTTTAGTTACAGTGTGTGTTTTACATAGTGAATAATGGTTAGATAAGGAATGATATATTTTCAATGAAATAAAACTAAAGTATTTACATTTTTACTATATTAACAAAACTATGACCGGTTTCACCACACTGTGGCTTCATCAGATAGATATGATACAATATGATAAATCCAAATCTGAATACTTTAGTTTTATTTCATTGAAAATATGTATATCGATTTTCACCAAGTAACAAACTCCTCAATCAAATTAAGGAATGATAGATCGATGATGAAAGATAGATGATAGAAGAGTAAAGTGATGATAGATAGATGTTAGAAACGTGTTGATAGATAGTAAAGTAATGTTTCTTTAATTTGTGCATTTTCTTAAATACTGTAGAAAAGGGAGAGTGTTTGGATTTTAAAATATAAAGATTCTAAGAAAAGATAGAATCGATGGGCAGGTATGTATTGTCTACGACCGAAACGTGCTTAAAAGGGACAAGAACGGTATAACCTTTATCGTAATGAAAGAAATAGCCGACAAGAAGATTATATTGTGTAGATGTAAATCGAAATTATATGATTCCAAATTGTGGGAATTTCTTTTGTTATGAAGCTTTAAGTAATATTATATCCAGAATTGTCTAACCTAATCTTGAGGCACGCAACAGTAATTAATAATTCTTTGTCATCCGCTTTTTTTTATTTTCTTTTAATATTTAGCAAACATTGAATTAATACATAGATCCCTCGCACAACTAAGTAATTATTTTCAATTTCCATCTTTGAACTAATATTCTCAACATGTGCATAGATTTCTGAATATCCATCCTCGATAATTTTCTATTACATATTACATTTACTCACAGCACGGATCTATGGTTTCTACGTTCTTAACTTTCATATAGGAATATTTTACTGCTTTGTTCAATTCCTTTCAGCATTACCTAACATCGCTATTTTTTATCTTATTCCTTTCATATTCATCTTATTCTTTTGCTTATTAACTCATTCATTATTAGCTGTCCTCTCTCCGGCTTTATTTGAATGACATAAAGAATAAGTGATATTTTTGTTATCATGATATCTAGATTTTCTTCCTTTAATTGATTTGAAAGTCTGGTGCGTTCAATCACCATTTTATTTTTTCATTATATGTTTATCTATATATTTATCTATTTTGATTTTTAATTTGTTAAAATCATTCAAAATTCAAATTAATGAAGAGGAGAGGTTACTTGTACTTATCACGAGCACATGGTTATATATGAAAACTTGTACAGTTTTCCGGAGAGGACAAATCATTCATATTTTCTTCGGAGAGGACAAAACAACAGCCATATTTCAGTTTTGGTAAATACCAGCTACATTACACTCCCCACAAAAATTGTCGCATCATCCTACTTTTACAACAATACAATATCAACTTTTAGGTTGGTCATTCAAGAGTCGCTTAGTAACTTTCAGAAGTGTAAAATAAGAATAAGAAGAATAAGAAAGAAATGTAAAACCGTGTGTTTCCTCTCTGGGCCATAATTACTGCCAGTATACGTCTCGGAAGCCCCTCAAACAAATTTTGGATGTACTCTTGAGTCACTGAGTTCCACATTTCATGAAGCAGATTTTCTAGTTGTTGGAGTGTTCTACAAGGCATCCAACGTTGCTGAATTTGCCACCCCATTTTGTCCCAAACATATTCTATGGGATTCAAGTCGGGACTTCAGGCTGGCCATCTCCAAATATCAATTTCGGCATTTTGCAGAAATTCTGTAACTACTCTAGCTGCATGAGGCCGAGCATTATCATGAATATAAATGAAGTTTTCGCCAATCAATGGGCCAAAGGGTACAACCTGGGGTTCAAGGATATCTGCGATGTATCTGGCCGATGTTATTCTTCCATTATTCACTAGGACTAATTCAGTTCGACCATGGAAAGAAATGCCTCCTCACACCATTACTGAGCTCCCTCCAAAGTTTTCGGTTTGCCGGATATTGCATCGCTGATACCGTTCCCCAGGTCGTCTAGATACAGGCGTGCGTCTATCATTTGATACTAGACAGAACCTGGACATTTTGGAATACCCCAATTTGCATGTTTCCTCGCAAACTGAAGTCTTGCAACTCGATGCTCTCTGGCGAGACGCGGGCCGGTAGAAGGCACCCTTGGTCTTCTCTGAGCCTGATCCTAACAATTTGCAATGAAATATGAACATTTCTGGAAAGTTCAAGTTCGTTTTGTAGCATTCTAGCCGTACAATGCCAAACTCTTAGTGCTGTTAAACGAAGCCAACTAGCATCAACTGGTGTTGTTATCCAATTTCTTCCCTGTCCTTTCCTTTTCCATATTCCCTGTTTCGTGGTACCGAGTAATTGTTCTTGAAATAGTGCTTTGGTTAACATTCAACAAGTTAGCCACGTAACGTTGGACGATCAGCATCCATCACAATACATTCAAAGGTTCGAAAATCAACAGGAAACACAGAAAACTTGCATTGATTTAGCGGGAAAACCGAAGAGAAATTTAATGAATACTTTTGAATTGTGGAGGCCGTTACTTGATGTAGATCCATGATATAAATGAGATAAAAACACAAGGTTTAACTTTAATCTACACTTTATTTGAAAAATTCACTAGGACTAATTCAGTTCGACCATGGAAAGAAATGCCTCCTCACACCATTACTGAGCTCCTCCAAAGTTTTCGGTTTGCCGGATATTGCATCGCTGATACCGTTCCCCAGGTCGTCTAGATACAGGCGTGCGTCTATCATTTGATACTAGACAGAACCTGGACATTTTGGAATACCCCAATTTGCATGTTTCCTCGCAAACTGAAGTCTTGCAACTCGATGCTCTCTGGCGAGACGCGGGCCGGTAGAAGGCACCCTTGGTCTGATATGGTCTTCTCTGAGCCTGATCCTAACAATTTGCAATGAAATATGAACATTTCTGGAAAGTTCAAGTTCGTTTTGTAGCATTCTAGCCGTACAATGCCAAACTCTTAGTGCTGTTAAACGAAGCCAACTAGCATCAACTGGTGTTGTTATCCAATTTCTTCCCTGTCCTTTCCTTTTTCCATATTCCCCTGTTTCGTGGTACCGAGTAATTGTTCTTGAAATAGTGCTTTGGTTAACATTCAACAAGTTAGCCACGTAACGTTGGACGATCAGCATCCATCACAATACATTCAAAGGTTCGAAAATCAACAGGAAACACAGAAAACTTGCATTGATTTAGCGGGAAAACCGAAGAGAAATTTAATGAATACTTTTGAATTGTGGAGGCCGTTACTTGATGTAGATCCATGATATAAATGAGATAAAAACACAAGGTTTAACTTTAATCTACACTTTATTTGAAAAAATTCGACGACGTTTCGCTGACACAGCAGCTTTATCAAGAATGAAAAACAGAATGAAGAGTATGGTATTATAAACAAATCGTAGAACAAGTTGGATGAATAACAGGAAAATCCACACCGAGCCATTGTACAGTTAGTATGAAAGGTAATAAAACTAATTAAACAAGTTAAGTAGGGTGAGTAATTCACATCTACCTGTTCATTCAAAAGCTTGTCCGAATGTTTGTATCTATTCATTTCTAATGCTTCTAGGTGATCTAATTTTGAACTTTTTGATTTTATATGTAATATGTCAAAGTTTTTATTGAATGAATGGTTTTCTTTTATTAGGTGGTTTGAATAATTTGAATCAGATTTATTTTATCGAAGCTACGTTCATGTTCAGATGTTCTTATGTCAAAACTCCTATAGGTCCTACCGATATAAATTTTATCACAAGAACCGTAATTGTAACCGTAATTTGTCATTCTTGATAAAGCTGATGTGTCAGCGGAACGTCGTCGAATTTTTCTAATAAAGTGTAGATTAAAGTTAAACCTTGTGTTTTTATCTCATCTCATGAATGAATACTGATAGTCAAATAAACTTATTCTTGTTTCAGACGTGTTTGAGATCATATGGAACCAAATGTTACTACATAGATAAGATTTTTTTCCTCAAATTTCCAAAAACATATGTTGACAAAGAAACTGCGATCGAGCTGTTAAATCAATTGTGAAATTCAGAATACCAGGTGATGCGACAATTTTTGTGGTGTGTGTATTTCGGAGAGGATAAAACGCCAGCTATATTTTTTTGGATAGGACAAATTCAACACCTCTATCTTGGCAGGATAAAGGAGATCAATCTTTTTCTTGGCTAGCCACCAACCTGCTGAGATACTCTCCATTTTATGTACCAGCACATCACTATTGAGATAAGTCCATTTCTTAAATTTTGTGATGCCTAGATACGTACTAAGATAATTTTAAATGAATTGTGTTCATTTTATTGGGGAGGAACTGTCAACATTGGATGCTTGAAGGGAACTAAAATTCACGACCCATCTAAACGACTGAGCTGGGTAAACTAGAAAGTGTGAACCTATTTTAATTAAAGTCATTATTATTAGTTTACATCCTATTAGTAATTGCGTAGATTACAATTTTAACATTCCTTTCTGTCGAACAAATTTGGGCTTCGATTCTCCTTCAGTGAGAATGCAAAAATTTGTAAACATCTACAGCAAAAATATTAACATTTTCACATTACAATTGAAAGGATTCAAAAAAATCATAAAGAGCAAATTCAGCACATTTGTAACTCTGCTCTTTTAGGCTCAATAACGTGTAGATTCTTGGATTCACATTTTCTTCATTATAGACGCATAGTTTTTGAAACTTTTATAATTGAGTATTGATAATATAATTTCTTATTCGTTTGAAATAGTTAATAAGTTCTCAAACATGACTTTGTACTTACCTCGTAGAACTTTCAAATTATCAGTGGTAGCCTTTATTGGAACACTGTAACTAGTTCTGTTGCCAACCCGAAATCAGTAAATAAAATAAATATTTTTTTTTGTCAACCAGTGTTATTAGATTTTCAGGTACCTGAAAAGCTCGTGAGGCAATGTACAAATCGTCGGTTGCAATGCTACATAAACCTTTCTGGTCGCTACCTGCCGGTAACGAATTTACTATCGCCCGAAAATAGTTTTCACAAACCGTTTAGCAGAGTTCTACTACACTCGGAGGCAAAATTAGCGGAACACTCGAAAATTTAACCAAATTCGAAGTCCGATATTTTCCTAATTCTCAACCGATTTAGATGATTTTTTCGGCAAGTTATAGATCAACTCTTCTGCTTTGTAGAAATTATAAGAGAAAAAAAAATTTGAAAAAATTTTATACGGGGCGAAACTAAAAGTGTTTTTTTGTCAAAATTCGTAACACCCTGTGAAATTTCGTGGTCCGAGTTGAAACGTACAATATTATGGTCTGTCGAGACACATCTTCATTCAGTAACGCCCTTCTTGTCTTATGCATTTATCTCTATTTTTACAAGAGATATTCAATTTGAAGCGAAATGTCACAAATTTCAAGAATTTATTTTAATCTTGCGTAGGATCATAACGTCGGAGGTTAGCCAAAAATAAAATCAAAAATAGACAAGCGGAAATCTAACGAAATGAAAATTTTGAAATTCACTGGCCAATTTCACGCTTCGGGAGAACTCGAAGTACACTGGAAAAATCGTTGATTTTGCACATTTATTTTTGAATTTTTTGTGTGACACTCTATAATAATTATCATTCCTGTCCAAAATTGAGAGCAGGTGTGTATCCTGGCGATACACTCGTGAAATGAAATGAACATGTTAAGAAGAATGTTCATGATGACCCACAAAAAAACATTTGATTTTAGTAGCGAGTATGACCCCCGAGCTCTTATTACAGCGCGCATACGATTTCGCATACTCCCAATGATGTTGTCTATCATCAGTTGAGGTATGTTGTCCCACTCTTTCACCAAAGCCAATGTCAGCTCCTCAACGTTGCCTGAATTCCGTTGTCGAACCCTTCTTCCAAGAATGTCCCAAACGTGTTCGATCGGGTTTAAATCCGGTGACCGCGACGGCCAGTCCTTTCGTGTGATCCCAACTTCATTGAAAAATTTTATCACTATGCGCGCAGTATGAGGGCGCGCGTTATCGTGCATAAAAGGAAATTTTCCCCTATGTAAGGAGTAAAAGGCACAACATGGGGCTCCAAGATTTCTGTTATATACCGATGGGCATTAAGTGATCCATTGCCAATAATCTCCAGTTCTGTTCGTACTCCAAGGCATATGCCACCCTCCCTCCACCGTATTGCTCCAATTCTGCGAAGTTCGCTTGATTGTACCGTTCCCTCGATGCCTCCATATTCTATCTCTACCATCCACGAAATTCACACAATATCGGCTCTCATCACTAAATAAAACTCGTCTCCACTGATTGATTGTCCATGCTACATGCTCCCTAGCAAACGCCAATCTTGCTACCCGATGGGCTCTATCGAGTCTTGGTGCTCCTGCTTGCGCGTATGATCTCAGACCAACTTCATTTAATCGTCTTCTGACTGTCCTCACACTGACGTTAATGTTATCCACTGCTTGTAAAGGTTACGTGCCTGAATAGCAGTAAGACGAGGATTTCTTATGGTTTGATTGACGATGGAACGATCATGTATAGCGCGGGTTGCCCGATTTCTTCTTTGTACTCGCCTCCTCACGTACAATCCAGTTTCCTGTAACGTCGGTAGATTCGATGGATAACCGACGTCGAGACACCCAACATGGTACCGACTGAGCGGTAGGTGCACCATTCCTGGATCAATGTAACTGCCCTTGCTACTGAGGTTGGTGGTAAATCTCTCATTCTGAATGAAAATACCGTTTCGAATCGTAAACAGTAAAAGAATCACAAAACACCGCAACCGATCGAATTTGTATCAAATCATAGAATAGAAAACTCTCATTTTTAAACAAGTGCAAATGTGGTCATATACAAAAAAACGTGTGTTGTATTTTATATTTGAAAAAAAAGGTGTGCACATGTGTACATGAAAAGTTTTATCAATGGTCCCAGAATTCGGTTGTGTATTTTAATACCTACCGACTGTTATCTCCTATGAATTCCTAATTTTCACCAAATTAACCAAATTGTCATCAATAGCTAATGCAATTCGAACATAAAAATCTCAAACGACAATTTCGACACGCCTGAGTGATAATAAGAAAATTCCAAATTGATAGACGAATTTTAATGACAATTTCTTGATTCAATGGACTTTCTCCAAAATGGTGATTTTCCACTTGAAATTAAATGTATTTTGCAAAAATAGAGATAATAGCATGAAACAAGAAGGGCGTTACTGTAGGAAGATGTGTCTTGACAGACCATGATATTTGACGTTTCAACTCGGAACACGAAATTCCACAGGATGTTACGAATTTTTGACAAAAAAAACACTTTTAGTTTTGCCCCCATATAGAATTTTTTTCCAATTTTTTTTGTTTTCTCTTATGATTTCTACAAAGCAGAAGAGTTGATCTATAACTTGCCGAACAAATCATCTAAATCGGTTGAGAATTAGGAAAAATATCGAACTTCGAAATTGGTTAAATTTTCGAGTGTTCCGCTAATTTTGCCTCCGAGTGTAGATTATTGGAAGTCGTAAATACTCTTATGGCCCATTTAAAAGAATCACTCTGTTTGACAATTGTATGTTCATCTCTGCTTGGATTGACTTGACTCGATTGTTATAAACTCTGAGAAGGATATATGATATCGATTAATTTTGCAGTTATCTGTCGGGTACATATCACTATTTGAATTAAACATGTCTCTGTTAACGACTAGGCATGTTCCCATTTCCATTCAATTTGATTTAATGAGGAAAAAAGATATACACACGCATGTGGTCGAAACTCTCATCTTGTATATTAGGCTGGTAATTTAGGTTGGAAAATATGCAGCGTGTTTCTCGTACAGTATACTTGTTCGTTGTTTTCATACGAACATGTACATGTACACAATACCTGACGTAATATTTGTTTCTGTGAGAATTTTCATTCAACACGTATTGTTTTCATTTTCACATTTATGGCCTCTGAGAGCAATTAGAATTAAACATCAATGTTTATTCGAGACCTAATGGGCTCATTGTTTGCTATAGAGATCTGAAAAGAAGGAAGGTATTTTCGGTTTGAAAAAATATATGCACCACAGCTAATGAACGCTTTCCGGGCTTCAGACGTTCTATCTCATTTTCAAGAGAATATAGCGTGTATATACACACAACCATATTTATATGGATTCACCCGATATTTTGAATATTACCTCAATGATTTTGAAAATTTCGATTGTTAGAATTGATCATCTCCGCCTCTGGTACAAGCTGGATGGATTGAGTAGTCCAGCAAGTGCTAATGCTGGTCCCAAGCCCGGATCAAGGAGGAGGCTTTCTAGGAATGGTTAGCAACCTGCCTAGGGTAAAACAATTCATTGCTCAAAGCACCGGAGATGCAGTCTCGGAACAAGGACAGAAAACACGAAATACGACCCGCGCGCGAAATAGGAATAAACTCTACAGGAAGAAGCATCAAGTAAGAATAGCCTGCTGGAACATAAAAACTCTAGTCTCCAAAGACCACGAAATAATCCCTGAAATGAACGCACACAAAATAGATATATGTGCACTTGCCGAAACCAAAAGAAGGAAGAGGATTATCAAAATTAAACAATTACATCTTAGTATACTCTGGAGTAGAAAAAGACCAAAGAGCAACATCGGGAGTAGGACTACTAGTACATGAAAAATATGAAGAAATTATGGTAAACGTAGAATATGTTAGCGATAGAATCCTGAAAGTCACAATGTCGTTCGACCGTCCGCTACATATCCTATCAGTATACGCACCTGACTTAAGCAAACCAGAGGAAGCGGCGGTAGATTTTATGAAAGCCTTCAATCACAACTAAATAAAATACCAACTAAAGAAAAGATAATCATATTAGGAGACCTTAACGCTAGAGTAGGTAACGAAGTAGTAAACGGGGTAAAACAAAAATATAACGAAGACGTAATTAACAGAAACGGCGAAATGTTGACGGAATTTTGTGCACAGAACGACTTGCGAATGAAGACCACTTTTTTCCCTCACAAAGAACAGCACAAATATACTTTCTACGATAACCGAAACAACAAATCCATAATTGATAACATTATCACTAACCGAATGTTTCTACCCCAACAAATCTAAGATGTAAGAGTTTTGTCATCAGCTAACATTGTAACAGACCACAAGCTCGTTATAGGAAACTGAAGATGACAACTCAATTAAAAAAGAAAAGACCATCTGTAAAAACTGAAAAATTTAACGTAGAATCGCCCAACAATGAGAGCACAAAACAACTTTATTCAAACCGTTGCAAACAGTATATAACTCGTAATCCAATATTGCAGCAAGATAACCCCGACATAGCATGGCTCAAACTAAAAGAAAACATATACAAGGGTGCCGCAGAGGCCTTGGGAACCCGCACGGTATCACAGAACGGCAAACCTAATAATAAACCCTGGTTCACCACTGAAGTCAAAAACATTACAAAGAAAAAAACAAATATATCTAGAATATAAGAACCATTCGACACCAGAGAACCGAAATAGATACATAGAAATAAGAAATAGGGTGAATAACAGAGTTCGGGAAATTAAAGAAGAATACTGGCAGAGATTTGGTGCTGAAATGGAAGCGGATATATACGGAGCGCAAAAACGAATTTGGAAATTATTAAGGGATATGAAAAAGAACACCAATGAAACTATACAACTGAAAACAATCACAAACGAAATATGGGAAAAATACTTCAAAAATCTTTACACCGAATCAGAATATGAAGAAGAACCCCAGAAGAAGACTTAGAAAATGACATTATAAATGAACCGGTAACAATCACCAAAGAGCAAGTAGCTATGGCAATAAGTAAACTTAAAAATAGGAAAGCTCCAAATGAAGATAAGATAACAAATGACATGATCAAATATGGCGGAGAAGCCATGAGAGAAGAGTACACAAAACTGTTTAACATCATAATTCACCACGGAAAAATACCAGAAGAATGGAAAAGAAGTATAACAGTGCTTATCTTCAAAAAGGAGACAAAACAAATCCTGCCAACTATCGCGGAATAACCTTATTAAGCACCTCTTTGAAACTGCTTACAAAGATTCTTGCCGATGACATAACGTCAACAATGCCAATCAGCGAAGAGCAACAAGGCTTTCGAAAAACCGGTCCACGGTCGATGCTCTATTTATAACAAGGCAATTAGTAGAAAAGTCTCTTGAATATAACACTCCAGCATATCTTTGTTTCATAGACTTAACAAAGGCCTTCGACAGAATCCAACTGAAGGATGTAATCAAGATACTGGAAAACAAAGAGGTATCCAAAAAATATATAAGACTCATAAAAGATCTGAACACTAATACAACAACGCAGATACGAACAAACCACACCCTAACGCAGCATTTCGGAACAACGTCGGGCATCCGCCTATGGACCAACTTGTAGAGACCGTTTAAAACTTGGGACTAGGATACCGCATGGGAACCTACAAAATTAACATCTTATGCTATGCCGATGACGCCGTACTCATTGCAGAATCAGAAGACGACCTACAAAGAATGTTATACGCCTTTAGCAAACGCGCAAAAAATTTCAATATGGAAATCTCAACAAGTAAAACAAAATGCTTGACCATAGCTAAGGAACCTCTGCGCTGCAAGTTAACAATAGACAACGCCACTATAGACCAAGTCATGTCATTCGAATACTTAGGGTGCAAAATAACAAGCACAGGATACCTTGAAGATGAAGTGAGGAGTCAAGTGAACAAAGCAGCTGCAGTATCGGGACATCTTAAACAACCAATTTGGAGAAATAAACACCTCAGTATACCATGCAAATCCAGAATATACAAAACATGTGTGTGACAAATTATGACATACGGGGCAGAAACAAGAGCGGAAACGTCGGTAACAAAGAGGATACTAAGAACAACAGAAATGAAAACGCTAAGAACTATAACCGGTTACACATTGAATGACAGACAAGAAATACCGACATAAGGAAAAAATGTGAAACAGACGATATTGTAAGATGGGTAAGAAAAAGAAGAAGAGAATGGAACCAGCATGTAAACAGAATGACCACAGATAGAATAGCCAAAATCGTATATAACAACATACCACACGGAAGAAGACCCGTTGGACGACCACCAAAACGATGGCGGGACAGTTGGCAATCAACTTCACAAGAACTGCTGCAGGGAAACCGGAACTGAACAGGCGCTACGCCTTCTACACGGTGAAGAAGAAGAAGAAGAAGAATTGATCCTTTCTGAGATACTTCAATTGAAAAAAGTAATAAATTAAGCCCCGGTTGAGGGTAATTATGAAGAGTAGATCGGAAAACTAGCTCCTTCAAGGGAGGATATTTAACATTCTATTGAAGGTTGAATATTGTTCCTTGAATAATAATTTTCTTCGATTAATAAATTAAGGTTTATTTTAAGAAATAAACAAATAAAAGAAAATAAGAGACTCTTTCCGCATGTAGTAAAAGAATTGGAAATTGTTTTCCCACGGAGTAGGTGTTTTTTTCTCGACCTCAGTAGCTTGTATTACCTCCTCTTGCACTAACACTGCCTGAATCCGTCTAGGCATGTTTTGGGATAGGTTTTCGACCTCCTCTGGGGTGATATTCTGCCACTCTTCTGTGTCGGCTTGAATGAGCTGTTGTGGGGTTCTTGGATTATCCTGGTGCGATCTTATTTTCCTTTGAGATTATCCCATTAATGTCCAATAGGATTTAGGTCTGAAGAGCAAGCTGGCCAGTCCAAAATAGCGATTCCCTCTGTTTCAAAATAATGTCGCGCGAGGTTGCTGGTATGCGGAGGAGCATTATCTTGCAAAAAAGTGAAATTTTCGCCCTGGACACCTCGCCAGAGTCTCACTATGGGCTCCAGAATTAGGTGCACGTAATTTCTAGCAGTTACACTCGAGGGGAAACGAAATCAAATCTATTTTCCTCCCAGCATAATGCCACCCCAAAACATCACACTGTCCCTTTGGTATTTTGGAATTTGTCTTGCTGCAAGGAGTCTAGCATTAGATAAGACCCTTAGAGCTCTTCTCTGCAATCCAAATATCCTGCTAGAGTGCGTTGAGTGACCCCAATTCGTCACTGCATAAGTTAAGTGAGGCTAGACGAGAGAAACATAAGCCATCCTCATCGCGTACTCGGGCATCAGTCCGACAAGATTACGAATCAAAAAAAAATACTACTTGATATCCACATGGGCCCTCCAACTCATTGCAGGGTCAAAGTGAACACCCGAAAACATGATACACCCCTTATGATTAAAATCGATATTTTAGTGCTTGAATAACATTTTTTTAGTTTTATTGACATCAACGTTGAGTTGGTTAACATTGAACCACTCTAAGATGGAAGTTTGAGTGTCGTTCATAGCTGCAGTTACCTCGGGTTCACTTTCACCGCTCCCAACAATGCCAGTGTCGTCAGCGAACAGAAGCAGATGAGCGGCGCCTACTGCCTGCATACATGGCAGATGGTATTTTTTCATTCTTTCTGTACTCCGCTACATAAGACCAGAACGCTTTCGGATAATTCGCAATGTTTTTCTCTATCGAAATTATATGATTTTCATGATCGTTCTAAATCGACTTTTTGCGCTGCTTTTGAAGTTCCACGAAGTTCTCATAATCAAATCGATTTTTGTATTTCTTGAATTTGTTATGAAACCCAGTTTTGTCTTGAATTAGCCGTAGAGTAGCTCTAGAGAACCAAGAAGGAAATTCATTTGAAGTAGCGTTTCTAGGGGTACATGTTTATCTAATTCAAAAAGGAGTGAAAACACACTCATTAACATTCTCACTGAATAGGGTGGAAACCCAATCATTGCTCATTAGTTCATTCTTGATAAATACATCATCTGCTCTAAAAACCTGAACATTGAACGCGATTTATTGTATGCTTGCCTAACAATCTCATTCTCAACTTTTGTATAAACCTCCAAGGCAGGATGATATGAGTCACCTTTAACAAAAGAAAGAGTACTCCTGAGAATATTCATCTCGATGTTTAAAAACCATTAGCGTATGCAAAGAGGTCACTAGTTGATCATTGTCTGGGGAAACCGTATTGTTGATGACCCTTTCTGTAGAATCGATTGTACTCTCTCAACTTTACAATATCACCTGACATCTGGGAAAAATATTTTACAGAGCTGTACCAAGATGAAGAAACAACTGATACATGGGTGAACGAAGACGAAACACCAGATGATGTTTTGATAATAGAGGAAGAGCTGAGAAAAAGAATACAAAAGCTAAAAAGCAGGAAAGTCAAAATCCGAACGAATTGCTAAAATATGGGGAAAAGAAACTCACCGAGAAGCTGCTAACTCTTTTCAATAAAATTTCAAACACATCACAGATTCCTGAAGAATGGCGCAGCAGCATCACTATTCCTATCTTCAAAAAGGGGCAAAAGACAACACCGGAAAACTACAGGGGTATAACCCTGCTAAGTACGTCCATGAAACTGCTCACTGGCATCCTAAAAGACAAATTGGATTCACGTATCGAGGATAGAGAGGAACAGTTTGGATTTCGTACAAATAGATCAACAACGGACGGTCTCTTCATAATGAAATAAGTAAAGGAGAAATCAATAGAGTTCAACAAGCCTGCTTACATCTGCTTTATAGACTTAACAAAGGCATTCGACAAAGTGCGCTTGACAGACATCCTACAAATTCTAATGAAAAGACAGTCCCCGTCCCAAATCACCAAACTAATCAAAAACTTTAACACCGGAAATGTGACAAAGATCAAGTCAGGCAAACATACTACACCTAACATAAAAACACCAGGCGGAAGTAGACAGGGTGACAGCCTGAGCTCTTTCCTTTTCAACCTCTTGATGGACGAAATAATACAACAAGTCACATCCTTCGATTTGGCATACAGAATGGGCCACTCTAAAATATCTGTGGTCTACTATGCTGACGACGCAGCTATTATAGCAGAAACGGAGAACGATCTCCAGAGACAGCTTTTCAAATTCTATCAAGTCAGCCAACAACTCAACATGGTAATTTCAATATCAAAAACCAAAGCCATGACATTCTCCAGAGAACCTGTCAGGTGTAAAGTGGTTGTGGAAGACAAGTCAATCGAGCAAGTCAATGTCTTTAAATATCTAGGCATGGACATCTGCAGCTACCACGATCCGGCGGAGGAAGTAAGAAGTCTCATAACTAAAGCAGCAGCTCTGTCAGGGTGTCCTAGAGATGTGATATGGTCAAACCAGCACATGGGAACAGATAGCAAGGTGAAGATCTATAAGACTTCCATCTAACCTATCATGACTTACGGCATAGAAGCATGCGAAGACACCAATAAAAGTAAAACTATGCTACGCGCGGCCGAAATGAAAACCCTAAGAACTATCTTCGGATAGACCAGACTGGACAGGATGAGAAATACTGACATACGAGCTCCATGCGGCATAGTAGACATAGTCAGATGGGGCAGACAAAGACGAAGAGAATGGTATGCGCACGTGCGAAGAATGCACGAAAACAGATTACCGCGCATAATGATGGAGAGCAAGCCACATAAAAAGCGCCCGCCAGGAAGACCCCCTCGCAAGAAACCATCCAGAGACGGCTTCGGCAAACAACAGACCAATAGGTCTATTTAAAAGAATGAGAAGAAGAAGAAGAACTTTACAATACTCCGGAAACGTCTGGCTCTAGTAAAAATTTTTAACAGACGATTAAGATCAGGTGCTAACTCTACAGCACGTTTCTTCAGAACAGTTAGTGGCATTCCATCCAAACCCTCTGCTTTCTTACAGTTCAGTTGTTGACGAACGCGCTTTACTGTACGCACTTTGAACTCTACTTCACACATAGTCGATTGAACATGACAGATGCTTGATGACACTGCGTTTTAAGTATCTGAAACAGATGATGATAGAACCGTCATCTCTAATCAAAGGCGAACGGATGACGGATGACGTAGCAAGAGTTGCTACAGATTGCTCCCGCCAGAGACCAGAATTCACGACTTCCACTGGTCTGCTTTGACATTCTATTCGTAACTTTTTCATAGCAGGTTTTCGCTTCATCAATTGTAGAGTTTTAAATATCCTAGAACGCACATATACAGTTGAAGTTTCATCTGTTGGATTATTCTTCCAGTTTTGATAGGTGTGTTTTCAATTGCGGCAGCTTCTTAACTATTTTCATTAAACCGAGGTTTTTGTGTAGGTGTTTTTGCGTGGACTGTGGAATGTAGAGGTCCATAACCTTAGTGGTGGCTTCATTGCAGAGACTGATAACTTGATCTGAAAAACAGACATCCTGCTCGATTGTAATGCCATATATTCCTGGAAGGCATCACATCTATATTGCGTGGTTGTACGAATTTACCTGTGGTAAAAACAAGGTTTGTAGTCGGAGTTGCTTAAGGGTGCTTATTATAAACGGTAATCATCTGAATCTGAACCAAGAAAGACATCGAGAGTATTCAATCGGTTACATTATAAGGAATAATTTTCGACTCATTGACAACTTGCAGCCGATCGGCAAGGCTTTCGTTTGCCTTGCTTGGTCGGTCATATTTGAGTGTTGGAGCCAGTAGGTGTTGTGGACGTTGAAGTCTCCCATTCTGACGAACTTAACTGATGGATGCTGTATTTGAATTCTGTTTACCTTGTCGCTTAGATACTGAAACAACCTAGGGTAGTTAATATCGTTAGGAGATCGATACAGACAACATAGAAACATGATTTTGTTATATACACAAATTTTTCACTCTACCAGCTCCGAGCCTCCTCCGCTAACGTATACTGTCTTTACAATGTGTCGTCGATAATATCATCTACAGTCATTTCGTGAAATAAATCTTAACTATTGTTACAGAAAGCCTCGACGAAGATTCTAGTGCCTGCCAACCACCTCAGCTGGCGCTAAATGGTAGTGAAACAGAGACTGGAGAAGAACGAATCCGGAAAGAATATACACACATCAGAGAAGTGAAATTTTCTGGTTCAATTGGGCCTTTGGGAGAACGACGTTTGTGTAAAATTAAGTGTATCGGAGGACAGTGGGTGGGCCCTTTATGTGTAGATCAACATGGTAAGAATAAAAATTAGTTTTCATATCTAGTTCTAAGTGCATGGTAAACGGTGATTAACCTATTCAGTTTTTTGTCGTCATTTTACTAGCTGACCTGGCGAACTTTGTACCGCCTTAGAGGCTTGTTCACCTTCGAATTTTTCTTTGATTATCATCGCGTAAATTATATTGTTTATCAATTCACTTACCAGTAGACGTATTCCGTTACACAGTTTTGGTTGGTTTATGTTACGAAACATTTATTTTATTGATACAAGCTCAACAGGATTACTCCCAATTACAAAGCCAAACAAGTTCAGACAAATTTGCTCAAAACAAAAACAAAATTCAAAAAACTTTCAAAAACAATAATGACAGAACGCATTGATAATGCAAACCCAAATAAGGAAATACACACCAAACAATCAGAACAATTTAAGTGCGTGAACTAAGTTTCCAATGAAACTATACAACTGAAAACAATCACAAACGAAACATGGAAAAAATACTTCAAAAATCTTTACATCGAATCAGAATATGAAGAAGAACCCCAGAAAACGACATTATAAATGAACCGGTAACAATCACGAAAGAGCAAGTCGCTATGGCAATAAGTAAACTTAAAAATAGGAAAGCTCCAAATGAAGATAAGATAACAAATGAGATGATCAAATATGGCGGAGAAGCCATGAGAAAAGAGTACACAAAACTGTTTAACATCATAATTCAACACGGAAAAATACCAGAAGAATGGAAGAGAAGTGTAACAGTGCCTATCTTTAAAAAGGAGACAAAACAAATCCTGCCAACTATCGCGGAATAACCTTATTAAGCATCTCTTTGAAACTGCTTACAAAGATTCTTGCCGATGACATAACGTCAACAATGCCAATCAGCGAAGAGCAACAAGGCTTTCGAAAAACCGGTCCACGGTCGATGCACTATTTATAACAAGGCAATAAGTAGGAAAGTCTCTTGAATATAACACTCCAGCATATCTTTGTTTCATAGACTTAACGAAGGCCTTCGGCAGAGTCCATCTGAAGGATGTAATCAAGATGCTGGAAAACAAAGAGGTACCCAAAAATGTATAAGACTCATAAAAGATCTGAACACTAATACAACAACGCAAATACGAACAAACCACACCCTAACGCAGCATTTCGAACAACGTCGGGCATCCGCCAAGATGATAGTCTTAGCCCTCTACTATTTAATACTGATATGGACCAACTTGTAGAGACCGTTAAAAACTTGGGACTAGGTTACCGCATGGGAACCTACAAAATTAACATCTTATGCTATGCCGATGACGCCGTACTCATTGCAGAATCAGAAGACGACCTACAAAGAATGTTATACGCCCTTAGCAAACGCGCAAAAAATTTCAATATGGAAATCTCAACAAGTAAGACAAAATGCATGACCATAGCAAAGGAACCTCCACGCTACAAGTTAACAATAGACAACGCCACTATAGACCAAGTCATGTCATTCGAATACTTAAGGTGCAAAATAACAAGCACAGGATACCTTGAAGATGAAGTGAGGAGTCAAGTGAACAAAGCAGCTGCAGTATCGGGACATCTTAAACAACCAATTTGGAGAAATAAACACCTCAGTATACCATGCAAATCCAGAATATACAAAACATGTGTGTGACAAATTATGACATACGGGGCAGAAACAAGAGCGGAAACGTCGGTAACAAAGAGGATACTAAGAACAACAGAAATGAAAACGCTAAGAACTATAACCGGTTACACATTGAATGACAGACAAAGAAATACTGACATAAGGGAAAAATGTGAAACAGACGATATTGTAAGATGGGTAAGAAAACGAAGAATAGAATGGAACCAGCATGTAAACAGAATGACTACAGATAGATTAGCCAAAATCGTATATAACAACATACCACACGGAAGAAGACCTGTTGGACGACCACCAAAACGATGGCGGGACAGTTGGCAATCAACTTCACAAGAACTGCTGCAGGAAACCGGAACTGAACAGGCGCTACGGCTTCTACACGGTGAAGACGAAGAAGAGAAGAACTAAGTTTTGCTAATAGGTTTCTTTTGAATGTAGCTTGAGAATGACTGATATCAATCGAATATATATATATATATTTTTTTTTTTTTTTCACGGACGTATTACAATGTGGTTTCTTCGTTCTTCCGGTTTCTCGTCCGTTGATCCTGGTAATGACCATTCGTTGGTTGTTGTTGACGACGTTTCGGCTGGATCGCACCAGCTATCTTCATGTCGGAGTATATTGGTTTACTGCTCTATGTGCCACACTATGCTGAGTTTATATTCCTTCGCGGTCTCAGGATTAGGTGCGGTGGCGGTGGTGCGTTCCTATTGGTCGGTGGCTTGACCCGTTTGCGTTGCATGATTAGCTCTGTTCTCGGTGTCTCCCTACTTGTGTCTGCGTTGGGTTCTCTTGTTCTTGCTTTTACAGGTTTCAACATAAATTTTCATATTGTTGGTATGTTTAGGGCGTCATCTCTCCTGTTCATTGTTGTGTGTTTTTCTATTTCAATGGCTTCTCGTACTTTTCTTTTTCGAAGTTGTTCTATGTTGCCCACCTGTGTAGTGTTGTCGTAATCGACTTGGTGGCCTGTTTTGTGCGATCAGATCTACTGGTTTGTGGGTCTTCTGAATTCTTATGTTCTTGTATCCGAACCTCCATTTTTCTATTTATTTCCCCAATGTAGACGAGCTCACAGCCTGTACACGGAATTTTGTAGACTCCTTGGTTTTCGAGTGGTATCCGATCCTTTGGTGTTTTTAGGTTTTTGTGTATCGTATTGTGTGGTTTGTAGATCGTTTTTATGTTGTGTTTTTGTAAGATTCTACCAATCTTGTTGGTTCCACCTCTTATAAATGTCAGGAAGGCTAAACTTCTTGGCTTTGTATCCTCTTCTGAATCTTTTCTGAGAGGTTTCTTGTACTCCATAGCTTTGTGCATTGTTCTTCTGCTATGTCCATTTTGTTGAAGAATCTCTTTGAGCTTGGTCAATGCTTTGGTTGTATTGTTTGGAGAGCAAATACTTTTTATCGGTGAACGAGGGTCTTGATTACTGAGTTCAGTTGGGCGGGATGGTGATGTGAGTTTCCATTAAAGTATCGGTTGGTATGGGTTGGTTTTCTGTACACATCAAAGTTCAATCTGCCATTTGTTGTTTTCTGTATCAGGACGTCCAGGAATGGTAGTTGACCGTTGGATTCCAGTTCGAGGGTGAATTTGATTTTCTCGTGGTGTTTGTTCGTTTGTTATACGAAACTCTCTAGTTTCTCTTTTCCTTGTTGCCAGATCATAAAATGTCGTCTACATATCTCAGCCAAATCTTCGGTTTATGTTCTGCTCGTTCCAGTTCTTCCGTGTTAAACTTTGTCATGAATAAGTTGGCTACTGCAGGCGTAATCAGGGATCCCATTGGGGCTCCATCAGTTTGTTTGTAGTATTCTTTCTCATATCTGAAATATGTATTCTTCAAGCAGTGTTCTGTTAGGTCCACAATATGTGCTGGAAAGTCCAAATCGGTGCTGAGGATGTCCAATGATTCTTCTCTTGGGATATTCGGGAACAGTGATACTACGTCTAAGCTGGCTAGAATGTCATCTTCTACGATCGGTATATTTCGCAGTTTTTCGACGATGTGTGCTGAGTTTCTTATGTAGGATTCAGCCTCTGGGATCTTGGTTTGAAAAATATCTGCTAGGTATTTTGCCAGTTTCTGAAGTGGATATCCAATGGAGCCTACTATTTGCCGGAGTGGAATATTTGGTTTGTGGATTTTGGGTAATCCGTATATCTTGGGACATCTTGCAGATTTTTCTCTTGCTATCAGCTTGTTCTTGTTGTTGGTGTCTAGTGGTGTGTTGGTGATCTTCGTTTTGTGATTTTCTCTAGATATGTTGTTGGATCGTTTTTGTTCTTCTTGTAGATAGGATCTGATAGTATTTCGGCCATCTTTGTTTTCTAGTCGTGTTGATTCATGATCACTGTTGCGTTTACTTGTCTGCAGCAAGCACTATGATATTTTCGTTCTTCTTCAGGGCTTTCAAAGCGGTAATTTCTTCCTTGGTGCAATATGATTTGCATGGTTTGAAATTTATGATTATTGAGCTGACGCTTTGTCTAATTATTTCAGCCAAAGGCTTCGATTTCGCCATTACTCCGAGGTTCATTCCTATAGAAGAAGTGATTTGCAGCATCCAAGAGGCCATAACAGAATTACCAAGAGAAGAGACTGAAATAATTAGACAAAGCGACAGCTCAATAATCAGAAATTTCGAGCCATGCAAATCAAATTGCACCAAGGAAGAAATTACCGTTTAAAATTCCAAACATTTAGGAGACATCTTTCGCCGTTCAGTGAATTACATGAACGGTAGAAAGCAAGCGAAATAATCCCGCTGGAATAGTGCTATTAGCCTCTGTTTCCGAGATAAAACCTCCCGTCTGTAATTAAGATGTCTCCCAAATGTTTGAAATTTTTAACGTTTTCAAATCTGTTTGTTATTGTTCGTATCTTTCTCGAAGTCCGGTAGTGGGTTTGCCGTGTCGGTCCATTAAGGGTGACTCTCATACGTATGTACGAGGTGCGTCATTTTCTGGAATCGATAGGGCACCCCGATGTAGCTTGATAGGATGCTGAGAAGCGATATGCGACACTGATGAGCTCCTAATAAGGGCGAAACTGCAGTCTGCTGCTTCGTTTCTCGGCATCCTGCTTATTTGCTCTATTGTGGCTCTATAGATATATATATATATATATATATATATATATATATATATATATATATTTATATGTTATTTATTTATATTTTGAAAAGAGTGGATTTACAAAAGTTCGAATAATTGAATTTACGATAAATGCTTATATCTATAATTTTGGTGTGTCAGAAAAACACGAGTGTGAGCTCAGGAAATGTAACAGGGAACCATACTATCTTGTATATGATTCAATAAACGAGTGGAAAAACCTGAGGAAAAACTCGTTTCTGTTTATGTTGTGTTAGTGTCGTGTGTACATAAAGAGTACCAAAGATTTTTCAGCTTAGCCGCTTTATTCTCTCTTGCATTCCATGATTTCCAAAACAAGGGTGAAAAGAAAGGGTTTGGGACAGGAATCTGTAACAATGGAAAAACAAAACCAGCAGAAAAATATTTCAACAATCATACTTCTTATATACATAATCTGCGATATTTCCTCAAATTACCTATCTGTTCGACCGAGAAAGCCCTGACGGCCAGGTACAGTCTTCCAAGTGATGCCGATTATGATCTATAGATGTTTTAGAATCATTATAAACCCAATAATCTGGGTTGACATCGCCCATATATTTAAAAAAATAGTGACAGCTTCGATTGATAGGTGAGTTGAAGAAAATATCCGTAACAGCTCCAACAACATTAAAAGTGACATTGCCTCTGCCAGCCTCGGTACCAAAAACTTCAGTCAGTCAAGCCGACACGATCAACAGATGGAGTTATTCAGAAGTCCATGCAAAACATGCAGCACAAATCATTCCTTCTAATTTAAAGCTCCAACACAGAAAAACGATGTTAACAGAAAACCTGGCATTCCTCGGATAGGATATACTCCATTCTGTTTGTATGCCAGGCACCTTAGGAAGGTTCTCTGGACGCTTTCCAATGCAATTTTATATTTCACATAGTATGGCTCCCAAACAACACAGGAATATTTTTGAATTGTGGAGGCCGTTACTTGATGTAGATCCATGATATAAATGAGATAAAAGGTTTAACTTTAATCTACACTTTATTTGAAAAAAATTCGACGACGTTTCGCTGACACAGCAGCTTTATCAAGAATGAAAAATAGAATGAAGAGTATGGTATTATAAACAAATCGTAGAACAAGTTCTATTCTAGTATAGAAGTATCTATCTATTATAGATACAAACATTCGGACAAGCTTTTGAATGAACAGGTAGATTTGAATTACTCACCCTACTTAACTTGTTTAATTAGTTTTATTACCTTTCATACTAACTGTACAATGGCTCGGTGTGGATTTTCCTGTTATTCATCCAACTTGTTCTACGATTTGTTTATAATACCATACTCTTCATTCTATTTTTCATTCTTGATAAAGCTGCTGTGTCAGCGAAACGTCGTCGAATTTTTTCAAATAAAGTGTAGATTAAAGTTAAACCTTGTGTTTTTATCTCATTTATAACACAGGAATATGCCAATCTAGACCGAACGAAAGCGAAATACTGAACCCTGAGAACAGTAGTGTTCCGGAAGGTCTTGGAATTCCTCAGAATAAAACCCAACATTTTTCTTGCTCGCAGAATATCCCTATATGGTCCAGGAACGACCATTTCGAGTCGAGACATGGTAACTATGGAGCCAACATTTAGTTGTAAATAGTGCAGTGGTAATCCAAGGAAAAAACTAGCAATTTTAATGCTGGATGAGCCATACGGCACTCTTCTAACGATGTGGCTGCTATTCCAGAAGGAGCAACTAAAACCACAATATTGGACCTTGCACAAGCACTGGATAAAACTACTGACATGAGGAATGTCTTTCTAATTTCACTATGGGCATCCTAATTGAATACTCAGTTCCTTTGATATAAAGGGGTCTCTGATTACTTCAATAATAGCTCAGTCAGAAGCTCAGGTTGTAGGTTTCTTCTTCGAGTGTTTCCACACAGCAAAAACAGTGACTTTAGGTTTTCTTCTTTCAAACAAAAACAGTTAATTATGAGAACCTCCGAGTCACACTTTTCAAAAAACAAACCACTAAAATTGTGAGTTAAGTGAATAGTTCAAAATTGTGAGTTTTACAGCACTCAAAATGAATTCACAGATGATTGCTTGAATCGCCTATTTTGAGAAAAACTTATTTAGGTATCCCTATTGTCTTGACAGGAGCACGGTTTTATCTCAAATGGTATTCACCCGAAGGGTACGGTAATTTCTTCTCAACGGTAATGTATTAACCACAACGGTAATGTATTCACCCCAACGGTACGGTAGATTCTCCAACAGCAAAGTATTCACCGCAAGGGTACGGTAGTTTCTCCAATGGTAAAGTATTTTCAAAAGGTACGGTAGTTTCTCAAATAGCAAAATATTCACCCCAAGAATACGGCAGCTTCTCCAACGGTAAAGTATTCACCCAAAGGGTACGGTAGTTTCTCAAACAGCAAAGTATTTACCCCAAGGGTGCGGCAGTTTATCCAACAGCAAAGTATTCACCCCAATGATACGCTTAAATATTTCAAAACAATCAGTCTCATTAATAAAAAGAGCGCAACTCACTTCGTGATCTATTCGTAAGTAATACCACAAGAACTCAGATTTGGCATGATATTTTTCTATGCTCGTTTTCGAATACTTACGTGCAGGCAATTCGAGAACTGGGCTACAAAATCACGAGAGCGTAGCTCCCGTTATTTTGTCGAGCAGGTCGAGTTGAACTACTGAAAAGTAAGTATCAGAAAACTTTCAAAGCTTATTGAAATTGTCGTTCGATTGCTATAATTTTATTTGCACGTGTTTAATTTCGTTTCTTTCAGCCTAAACACTGATTTTATATTTTACTTTGCGGAGAGTATTCATTTTGTTATTCTGTTTTATGAAATAGCTACAATTTTTCGCTTGAGCTCTACCTTTCAATTTTTGCTCGAAATTAGTAATAAATCGGCTAGATGATACTGCGTAGCACGTGCCATTTCGTTTCATAGTGTTTTTATGTCATCAGTTCTAGACTACTGATTTATCTTGCTTTTCTTAGTTTTTATTGACAATTCCACTCATGTGTCAAAATACACATTTAAGAACACAGAAATTCGAGTTTGATATCGGATAAATTGCATAGAAATACGAAGGAAGGTAGGATATTAGTGGATAAATTTGCCCATATAGAATCCTTGCGTTTCCATAGCAACGCAACTTTCACAACAAATAGCACGGTTTTAAAACTGTCAAGAACATCCATTTTAGTACCTGTTGTAAAGTTTCTGCCGATATAAATTGAAATGTCTCGTTTTGGAAGAACCAGTGAAGCAGAAATAAATAGTTCTATACAGAATTCTATCCCCAAAAATACAAGAAAAAAGCACAGCACGATTTGGAATAAATTCAGTATATACCGCAAGGAACGAACGTTCGATTCGGATATACAGCATTCTATTGAAGATATTGCAGAAATTCTTATGAATTTGGGTTTCGAAATGAAACAAATGAATTGACATGATTACGAAGAATACGTTGTCAAAACAATGTGGAACACAACTGTGAAAATGATGTAGAATATGTATTTCGAAAAATTCAACATAAGTTTCAACCCCTGTACCGATTCAGCATTTAGTAAGGCTCGTGAAGCTTGCAATTCCAAAAGGAAGATGTTACAAGGGGATGTGGAAAAGTGCAAAGAAAGTTCCGTTGCATTAACAAGAACTGAAATTGATAGCATGGCTCTGTACTGGGACGAAAATGCCCCGATAGGTTTGTTGAAAATATTTTTCCATATTGTTGCTTATGAATTAGCGTGGTGTTACGGTGAAGCAGCAACTTGCAAGGTACACTTTTTCAAAGAGGAAAAATTTTATAACGGAGAAGTGACTGGTCGTATTGAATATAATCCAGTATTCTCGAAAACTTGCCAAGGCGGCCCGAAAAATGCTGTGATGGTAAATGGCTAGTAAAAAAAGAGAAATGCCATATTTATGTCCTGTGAGGTTGTTTCATAAGATATTGTCGAAAAGACCCGATCATATCACGCGTGATAGATTATTTCTGGGTTGGTACAAAAATATGCCTTTGGGAATAAATGAAATATCCAACTGGACAAAAATTTCAGCAGAGAAAGTTGGACTGGATACGAAATATAAAAGATCACAAATCATTCTCATAGATCCAGTGCTGTTTCGAACTTATCTAAGGCAGGTGTCAGTGAACAAGAATTGATCAAACTAACCGGACACTTTACGGCAAGCTCTATTAAGCACTACCTGCAACTGAACAATGAGCATCATTTGAATCTTTTTCAAATATTCGAAAACTTCTACGAATGCTGTATCTTTCATAATTCCTCAAGCATCGTCACATATAGAATCGACCTCGAGTGAAAAATTGTATATAGTGATTGCATTTTCAATAACTGCTCATTCCAATAATAACTAAACATGTTTAATGAATGCTTTATGATTTTCTTGTTGAGTTTGTGTGCATTTCTCAATGAATTTCATTTTGTACGTTTTGTCATTCGCGGAATTTTCTCAGCAAATACCACTCGAGCTTAGATTTGGCAGGATATTTTTCTAAGCTTGTTTTGTCATACTTACTTTTCGGTAATTCAACTCGACCTACTCGACAGAATCACTCGAGCTACGCTCTTGTGATTTTGTCGCCCAGTTCTCGAATGACCTGCACGTAAGTACTCGAAAACGAGCTTAGAAAATATCCTGCCAAATCTAAGCTCGAGTGGTATTTGCTGAGAAAATTCTTCGAATGACAAAACGTACGAAATGAACTTTATTGAGAAATGCACACAAACTCAACGAGAAAATCATAAAGCATTTATTACAAACATGTTTATTTATCATTGAATGAGCAGTTATTGTACAGTGTGTTCCAACGAAAATTTGACCCCCTCTAACTCCGAAATGAGTAACATTAGCGAAAAACACCAAGACACGTCGATTTTTGTTTCGAGGGGGAGCATTTTTCGAAATAATTCGAAACTTCTCAGATCAACCCCCTACCCCCAGCAACCCTAACTTTGAAATTCATCATAGGGAATAAGGGTCGAGTGGCACCTTACTGAAAAGGTCTGTCAATTCTCCACCTTGATTTGTTATTTTAGAATTTTAAATTAACATACAGGGTGTCCCAACCAAGGGTGAATTTGAATTCCTGGAAATCCCAAATACTAAATGAAATAGATTTATTTTGGCATAATGCAAGCGCAGGTTTATGCTCGGTCTAGAAAAACGACCTACACTTGTGAATTTGGAGTTGGTGCAATCAACCCCTATTTCCAGCATCCCCAACTCAAAAATCATTCGATCGATAATAGGTCAAGTGGCACCTCGTTGGAAAGGTACTGCAATTTTCTCTTCGAATTTGGTATTTTCGAAATTCAGAATCAGCATACAGGGTGTCCCGAAGCAGGAACATTGAAAATCCAAATAACTTTTTGAAACTGGTTCATGTCGGTATACGAGAACATGTTTGATCCGAGAATAGGACTTTCTTGTGTGGTTATAGAATTTTTGCAATCAACCCTTCCATTCAGCATCCCCAACTTGAAAATCATACAAATAATTCAAGTGGCATATCTTCAGAAAGGTTTTTTGAATTCCAGAATGATTAAAGCATTTCATTCAGTTCGGCTCTCCATACAGGATGTCGCTTTCGAAAAATTCAATATCGTCATTTGAAATTATCAACTAAAATTAATTCGAAACTGTTAAAAGTATTGGGGTACGATGTGTTGAGCATCAATTACGAAGAAATAAAGCTGATTTCTGCATTGAAAATGTTAACATTTTTTTCATTTCCATCTGGCGTGCAGTCATCTGTTATTTCTCATTTTTGCAATGAAATATTAAAATATTATTATTCAGATCAGTTCCTCATTATTGTTGTTGTTCGTCAGTTGAAATTAATCTGAAAATGGTTTATTCCACTGAGGAAAGGGTCGAAATTGTATCGACGTATTTTCGAAATAACAGTTGTGCCAAAGAAACGGCAAGGATATTCGATAGGAACCATCCTGAAAGAGAAAGGGGAGTCAGTCACCAGTACGTTAAATATTTGGTTGACAAATTCCTAGCTACGGGTTCGGTGGCAAACAAAAAACATGAAGTGGCATGTCCTGTCAGAAATGAGGCAACGGAAGTGGCAGTAGTGGGTCATCTACAAATGGAGAATACTACTTCGATCAGAAAACTATCTCGTCTGACTGGTGTATCAGCTACAATTGTCCATAGAATCGTGAAACCTCACAAATTTCACCCTACAAGGTAAAATTAGTGCATGAAATAAACGAAGATGATCCAGATCGTCGTTTACAGTTTTGTGAAAATCTAAGTGAAAACCTAAACGCTAATCCAAATTTTCTGAATAACATCTGTTTTCCTGATGAAAGCACCTTTATGCTCAGTGGTGAAGTGAATAGACATAATTGTCGATATTGGGACACACAGAATCCTCATTGGTTTAGAGAGGCCCACACGCAAAGGCCTCAGAAGTTGAACGTTTGGGCAGGAATTTTGGCAATCATCTAGTTCGGCCTTTCTTTATTGAGGGTAATCTGAATGGAAATGGCTACCTACAGTTGTTAGAGGAACACATACATCCTAGATTGACAGAAATTTTACAGAACGATCCAACTCTTTCTGAGGACGAAATGCGTTTTCAACAAGACGGTGCTCCTCCGCATTATGATGCTCGGGTGCGCCAATATTTAGACGAAAATTTCCCAGGAAGGTGGATTGGTAAAGAGGACCTGTTGAGTGGCCAGCCAGGTCACCAGATTTAAATCCCTAGATTTTTTTTGTACGGCCATCTAAAATCTAAAGTTTATGCCACAAGACCAGAAAACCTGGAGGAGCTGCGGATGAGGATTATCACAGAATGCCGACTTTTGACTCCTGAAGTTTTCGCTAATGTGAGAAGAGAGTTCGAAAATCGTCTGTATAACTGTATGGAGGTGGGCGGAGGTCATTTTGAACAATTGTTGTAATAATCAAGTTAGTTTTTGTTTTCAATTGAATACAAGTTCAATAAATCACGTTTTCCTGTTTAGATGAGCATCCAATCAGTTTCTCCATCATCCCTCATCCTGATCCTCACGCCAGAAAACCTCGATTGCCAAACTGAAACCAATGCCTCAGTGAAAAAATAGAAAAATCTTTCTGGAACTTTGCCACTCAACCTGTAATCACTTGTATGATTTTTGAGTTGGGGATGCTGAATGGAAGAGATTGATTGCAAAATTCCATATTCACGCAAGAGAGTCTTATTCTCGAATCAAACATAAACATGTTCTCGTATTATACCGAAATGAACCAGTTTCAAAAAGTTATTTGGGTTTTCAGTGTTCCTGCTCCGGGACACCCTGTATGCTGATTCTGAATTTCGAAAATACCAAATTCGAAGAGAAAATTGAAATACCTTTCCAACGAGGTGCCAATTGACCTATTTTCGATCGAATGATTTTTGAGTTGGGGATGCTGGAAGTAGGGGTTGATTGCACCAACTCCAAATTCACAAGTGTAGGTCGTTTTTCTAGACCGAGCATAAACCTGCGCTTGCATTATGCCAAAATAAATCGATTTCATTTAGTATTTGGGATTTGCAGGAATTCAACTTACCCTCGGTTGGGACACCCTGTATGTTAATTTAAAATTCTAAAAATGACAAATCAGAATGGAGAATTGACAGACCTTTACAGTAAGGTGCCACTCGACCCTTATTCCTATGATGAATTTCGAAATTAGGGTTGCTGGGGGTAGGGGTTGATCTGACAAGTTTCAAATTATTTCGAAAATGCTCCCCTCGAAACAAAAATCGACGTGTCTTGGTGTTTTCGCTAATGTTACTCATTTCGGAGTTATAGGGGGTCAAATTTTCGTTGGAACACACTGTATACAATTTTTCACTCCGGGTCGATTCTATATGAGACGATGCCTGAGGAATTATGTAAGATTCAGCATTCGCAGAAGTTTTTCGAAGATTTGAAACAAGATTCAAATGATGCTCATTGTTCAGTTGCAGGTAGGGCTCAATAGAGCTTGCCGTGAAGTGTCCGGTTAGTTTCATCAATTCTTGTTCACTGACTCAGATAGGTTCGAAACAACACTGGATCTATGAGAATGATTTGTGATATTCTTATTCTTCGTATCCAGTCCAACATTCTCTACTGAAATTTCTGTCCTTTTGGATATTTCATTCATTCCCAAAGGCATATTTTTGTACCAACCCTTAGAAGTACTGTTTTTCCAAAATTGATTGGGAGCCACTTGTAATATGATCGGGTCTTTTCGACAATATCTTATGAAACAACCCTACAGGATTTTCTTATTTTTACCAGTCATTTACTATCACAGCATTTTTGAGCCCTGATAAGCCTGGAAAAAAAAGGATGGAAAGCATGAAGAAAAACTTGGAAAAATTCTGGATTTGCTTAGGGATCTGTCTTTAGAGGTGAAAGAGCTCAGAAAAGAACAGAAGGATTATAGAAATGATATAATAGAATTGAAAAAAGAACAAGATACTCATAGAACAGAATAGGGAGATGGAATGCAAACTAGAGTTGTTGGGTGATAGAATTGATAAACTGGAGAACGAAAAAGGCGAAACAATATAATTGTACAAGGTCTGACGATAAAATCCGAGAATCAAGATGAGCTCAAAACTGAAAGTGCGGAAACAATTGAAAAACATTTAGGAATTGAGGTGAAGATAACAGGAGCCAGCAAATTGGGACCGAAAACTTGCTAAGTTGAGTTAGAAAATGCGGAGGTGAAGAATAATGTCATGATGAATAAGAACAAACTTGGCCGACTAGTTGGAGAAAAGATTTATATAAGCGATGATTTATCACAGAAAGATCGAGAGATACAGGGCAACATCAGGGGAATTGCAAGTGAAGAAAGGAAATATGGGAAAAACGTGAAAATTGGACACCGAAAATTATTTATTGAAGGGAAAATGGGTGTGGAATGACAACCAGGCACGATTAGAGAAGGAAGCTGACCGGAACATTGTGCTTCAAGTCCTTCCAAAAACTGATTGAGGCCAACACTTGTGAAGTCCCCATGACGAAATTGGCTAAGAAAAGGATAAGAGTAAAGGAGAGATGAAGATAGAAAATGATGAGGAGCATCTAAAACAGACGAAACATAAAAAGAGAGAAAAGGATCAAATTTACCTAGGTACATGGAATGTCAGAACAACTTATGTGGAAGGAACATTGGTAAGACACAGAAATCATGAAAAAATACGAAATCGATATACTTGCGTTACAAGAAACCAAACAACTAGGTAATTTTGTCAAAGAAGTGGGGAATTACATATTCTTTAATAGCGGTGGTGAAGATAGGAGGTTAGGGACGGATTTTTGATTGATAGAAGCTAAAACAAGAAGTAGTTGAATTTCTGTCAGTAGCGAATAGATTATGCAAAATTAGAGTAAGAAGCAAGTACAGGAAGTTGACTCTTATAAATGTCCCACAGAAGAAAAAGAGAATGAAATAAAGGAAAAATTCTATGAAATGATAGAAGAAGAATACAAGACCCTTAATATGATGTTAACATTATTCTGGGAGATTTCAATGTGAAACTGGGACAAGAAGAAATATACAGGCCTGCTATAGGAAAGTACAGTAAGCACGAAGAAAGTAATGAGAATGGAAAAAAACTTATTGAACTAGCAACAGAGAGGAATCTTCGAGTAGTCACAACCTATTTTCAGCATAAGGATATCTATAAAGGTACATGGATATCACCTGATAACAGAACAGTTAACCAAATAGATCACATGGTTATAGAGAGTAAACACGCCAAGTATGTAATGAATGTTAGGAGTTTACGCGGAGCAGACGTGGACACAGACCACATGCTCGTAAGAGCCAAGATAAAATATAGGAAACCAGAACATCAGGAAAGTAAAAGAAATAAAGTTATCAAATATGCAGTGGAAAAATTGAATGATGAGAATATTAGGAAGGAGTTTCAGACCAAAATTAACAAAAGAATTTCCAGTAATAAAGAGGAAAGCGTTGAAGATCAGTGGAGACAGTTGGAACAGATGATGAAAGAAGGAGCAGATATGCTGCTAAAAGATGATAGCAAAGCAGATCAAGGAGGTTGGTATGATGAAGAGTGCAGGAGAGCAGTACTTGAAAGAGAAGAATACAGAATAAATATGTTGAAAAACAACACAAAAGAGAACCAGAAGCTATATGGGGAAAAGAGAAGAAAAGCAAAAAGCACATGCAGGAAAAAGAAAAGAGAATATATAGAGTCTGAAATGGAAAATCTGGAAAACAACTATATGGAAAAACAGACGAGACAATTCTATAAAAATATACAATATCAGAGAGGCTCTATCAGCAAAATAAGATATTATTCTGCAAAGACAAAAACGGGCAGTTGGTAGGAGGAATAGAAGAAAGTTTGAAGAGATGGAGTGAGTATTTTAGAGAGTTGTTAGACGGGGAAAGTGAAGAGACTAGTGAAAATGCGAACGATGAAGGGCGTTCCTAAATGAAGCGTATGAGGAACCACCAAATAAGGAAGAAATAAGATCAATCATTAAATTGTTTAAAAACAACAAAGCGCCAGGTGGAAATGGCATCACGGCGGAAATGTTGAAGATAGGGGACAAGAAATGGAGGAAAATATATATTTTATAATATCTAAAGTTTGAGAAGAGGAGAGAATGCCAAGTAGGTGGAAGGAAGCTCTAATATGTCCGTTGCACAAGAAGGGGATACGACCAATTGCGAGAACTATAGAGGACTGCCTTAATGGACACTATCTACAAGATTATGGCGATATCTATCAAAAATAGACTAAACGAAATAATAGATTTAAAGCTAGGACAGTATCAGTGTGGGTTCCGAAAAAATAGATCAGTCATGGATCAGATTTTTGTGTTGAAGCAAATTATAGATAATACTATTGATCAAAACATGATACTCCATATGCTTTTCATCGATTATAAACAGGCTTATGATAGAATAATAAGAAAATATATATATGAAGCAATGGATGAACTAAAAATAAAAGGCAAACTAATAAGGCTGGTGAGAATGACATTGACGGATACCACCTATAAAGTTAAGATGAGCGGACATTTGTCGGAATCATTCTGTGTTGATAAAGGCCTGAGACAGGGAGATCCCCTTTCTACTACACTTTTCAATATCGTGATGGATAAAATTATAGAAAAGAGCAGTATAGCTAGCAGAGGTACAATGTACAGTCGAAAGACACAAGTTTTAGCGTATGCAGACGACATAGTTATTGTGACCAGAACAAGAGAGCATTTGGTGAATGAATTCAGGAAGTTAGAAACCGCGGCAAGAAGAAAGGGTTTAATGATAAATGAAAATAAAACCAGGTATATGATAGTAGGACAACAAGAAAATGAAAGGCACTCAAATCTGCAAATAATTAGTGAAGATAGGACATACTGCTTTGAAAAGGTAGAACAGTTCAACTATTTAGGTGTAACATTGACGAGAACAGGGGAGGAGAAAGTAGAAATACAGGAAAGGATAGCTAAAGGAACATAATGCTTAGGAGGATTATACAGAGTGCTCAGGTCCAAAAATATGTCGAAAAACGCGAAGAAGAAAATTGATCAGAAGATCATCAGGCCTGTGGTAACATACGGTTGCGAAGTGTGGAAGTTGAATCAGAGGGAAAAATATACATTAGAAGTTTTCGAGAGAAGAATACTCAGAAGAATATATGGTGGAAAAAAGGTAGAAAATCGTTGGGAAAGGAGAACGAACGCCGAGCTTCAAGAATTGTATGGACAACCCTCAATAACAAATGTGGCTAGAGCACAAAGAATGAGATGGCTTGGCCATGTTTTCCGACTGGGAGACGATAGATCAACAAGATAAGTTTTGACAAGAGGAATAACGGGAAGAAGATGCAGAGGAAGACCACGCACAGAATGGATCAAGATGGTGGAGGAAGATATTGAAGAGCTAGGAGTGAAGGACTGGAAGGGAGCAGTTATGAATAAAATGAAATGGAGAAGAACGTGTAATGAAGCCATTGGCCTACTTGGCCTGTAGAGCTGTTTATATATATATATTTTTTGAGCCGCCTTCGAGTATACTGGATATTATTTTTAAATTTTTCCTTTATGAAAAAGTGTACGTTGCAAGTTGCTGCTTCACCGCCACGCCATGCTAATTCATAAGCAACAATATGTAAAAATTTTTTCACTGAACCTATCGGGGCATTTTCGTCCCAGTACAGAGCCATGCTATAAATTCCAGTTCTTGTTAATGCAACGGAACTTTCTTTGCGCTTTTCCACATTCCCCTGTAACATCTTCCTTTTAGAATTGCGAGCTTCACGAGCCTACTAAATCTTGAATCGGTAAAGGGGTTGAAACTCATGTTGAATATTTCGAAATACACATTCTGCATCATTTTCGCAGTTGTGTTCCACATAACTTTGACAACGTATTCTTTGTAATCTTGTCCATTCATTTGTTTCATATTGAAACCAACCCAAATTCATAAGAATTTCTGCAATATCTTCAATAGAATGCTGTATATCCAAATCGAACGTTCGTTTCTTGCAAAATATACTGAATTTATTCCAAATCGTGCTGTGCGTTTTTCTTGTATTTTTGAGGATAGAATACTGTATAGAACTATTCATTTCAGCTTCACTCGTGCTTCCAAAACGAAACATTTCAATTTATATCGGCAGAAACCTTACAACAGTTATTAAAATGGCTGTTTTTGACAGTTTCAAAACCGTGATATTAGTTGTGAAAGTTGCGTTGCTATGGAAACGCAAGGAATTTCTATGGGCAAATTTATCCACTAACATCCTACCTTCCTTCCTATTTCTATGCAATTTATCCGATATCAAACTAGAACTTCTGTGTTCTTAAACGTGTATTTTGACACATGAGTGAAATTGTCAATAAAAACTAAGAAAACCAAGATAAATCAGTAGTCTAGACCTGATGCAAGATAATATGAACAACTGTTAAATGACATAAAAAAACTATGAAACGAAATGGCAGTTGCTTCGCAGTATCATCTAGGCGATTTATTACTAATTTCAAGCAAGAATTGAAAGGTAGAGCTAAAGCGAAAAATTATAGCTATTTCATAAAACAGAATAACAAAATGAATACTCGCCGAAAAGTAAAATATAAAAGCAGTTTAGGCTGAAAGAAATGAAATAAAACACGTGCAGATAAAATTATAGCAATCAAACAACAATTTCAATAAGCTTTGAAAGTTAATAGGCGGTTACTGAATTACAGTACAGAACAAGAAGGGTACTCATGTTTTTTTAAAAGGAACCAAATACTCAAAACGATACTTCAACAATATCTATATTTTATCAGATAAATTGCAAGACGATAATCAGGCTTGAAGGTTCGCAAGGAAAAGAAAGTCTTCATGATAAATCTCACGGCGGCTATCAGTCGTCAATCATTCTCGCATCGCTACGAATATCGCCGAATTACTAATGCAGTGGCGTGACTAGAAATTACTCTTAGATTTAACGAAGGTAATGAGAATAGCAAACGTTAATCTTACATAAACTATGGGAGTATTAACGAGAAGCGTTAATGAACTATGATGGTCATAGGAAATTAGTGAATGATAACGAGAAGTGGCCGAAATTTCGTTACAAAACCACTATTTCCATAATCAATTTCCTTCATTAACGTATCATAAACTTCCATTTGTGGGGGATTCAACAAGGATACATTCGTTTGAACTACTAAATCTAATTCCTAGTCGTCATATTCACATTCCCGTTCCAATTCACAATTAAATGCGTCATTCATTTCACGATTTGGCGCTGGCAATCCTAATCTGATTAATAAACTACCGCATATGAGGTGACATATGTCTTTGATTAATGCAAAGCCCGACTATGTATGCAACTTCATCTATTGTTGAAGATTTAAATGTGTGTTTGTGTGTTTCAGATGGTCGTTCATCTACTCTGATCGCGATTTTTAGTAATCATTTGGCATGCGCTACAAGACAAAGCACTTTTGAACAGCCTGACCAACGCATGATATTCTCATGTAGATGCTTCAGATATTGAAGAATTGCTATTTTCATTGCTGCAATGATCTCTTGACGTCGATTAAATTGTTCCTCAATGTTGCCCATGAAGTATATTCGATGGTGAATCTGTCCTTGTATCTACAAAATCACCATTTTGGAGAAATTCCATTGAATCAAGAAATTTTCATTAAAATTCGTCTATCAATTTGGAATTTTCTTATTATCACTCAGGCGTGTCGAAATTGTCGTCTGCGATTTTTATGTTCGAATTGCATTAGTTATTGATGACAATTTGGTTAATTTGGTGAAAATTAGGAATTCATAGGAGATAACAGTCGGTAGGTATTAAAATACACAACCGAATTCTGGGACCATTGATAAAACTTTTCATTTACACATGTGCACACCTTTTTTTATCAAATATGAAATACAACACACGTTTTTTTGTATATGACCACATTTGCACTTGTTTAAAGAATGAGAGTTTTCCATTCTTTGATTTGATACAAATTAAATCGGTTGCGGTGTTTTGTGATTCTTTTACTGTTTACGATTCGAAACGGCATTTTCATTCAGAATGAGAGATTTACCACCAACCTCAGTAGCAAGGGCAGTTACATTGATCGAGGAAGGGCGCACCTACCGCTCAGTCGGTACCATGTTGGTGTCTCGACGTCGGTTATCCATCGAATCTACCGACGTTACAGGAAACTGGATTGTGCGTGAGGAGGCGAGGACAAGGAAGAAATCGGGCAACCCGCGCTATACATGACCGTTTCATCGTCAATCAAACCATAAGAAATTCTCGTCTTACTGCTGTTCAGGCACGTAACCTTTTACAAGCAGTGGATAACATTAACGTCAGTTTGAGGACAGTCAGAAGACGATTAAATGAAGTTGGTCTGAGATCATACGCGCAAGCAAGAGCACCAAGACTCGATAGAGCCCATCGGGTAGCAAGATTGGCGTTTGCTAGGGAGCATGTAGCATGGACAATCAATCAGTGAAGACGAGTTTTATTTAGTGATGAGGGCCGATATTGTGTGAATTTCGTGGATGGTAGAGATAGAATATGGAGGCATCGAGGGGAACGGTACAATCAAGCGAACTCCGCAGGAACTGAGCAATACGGTGGAGGGTCAGTTATGATATGGGGTGGCATATGCTTGGGAGTACGAACAGAACTGGAGATTATTAGCAATGGATCACTTAATGCCCATCGGTATATAACAGAAATCTTGGAGCCCCTTGTTGTGCCTTTTGCTCCTTACATAGGGGAAAATTTTCTTTTTATTCACGATAACGCGCGCCCTCATACTGCGCGCATAGTGATAGAATAACGCAATGAAGTTGGGATCACACGAATGGACTGGCCGTCGCGGTCACCGGATTTAAACCCGATCGAACACGTTTGGGATATTCTTGGAAGAAGGGTTCGACAACGGAATCCAGGCAACGTTGAAGAGCTGACATTGGCTTTGGTGGAAGAGTGGGACAACATACCTCAACAGATGATAGACAACATCATTGGGGGGAATAAGAGCTCGGGGAGTCATACTCGCTACTAAAATCAAATGTTTTTTTTTGTGGGTCATCATAAACATTCTTCTTAACATGTTCATTTCATTTCACGAGTGTATCGGCAGGATACACACCTGCTCTCAATTTTGGACAGGAATGATAATTATTATAGAGTGTGACACAAAAAAATTCAAAAATAAATGTGCAAAATCAACGATTTTTCCAGTGTACTTTGAGTTCTCCCGGAGCGTGAAATTGGCCAGTGAATTTCAGAAAATTTTCATTTCGTTAGATTTCCGCTTCTCTAATTTTGATTTTAATTTTGGCTAACCTCCGATGTTATGCACCTACGCAAGATTAAAATAAATTCTTGAAATTTGTGACTTTTCGCTTCAAATTGGATATCTCTTGTAAAAATAGAGATAAATGCATAAAATAAGGAGGGCGTTACTGTAGGAAGATGTGTCTTGACAGACCATGATATTGTACGTTTCAACTCGGACCACGAAATTCCACAGGGTGTTACGAATTTTCGACAAAAAAAGTACTTTTAGTTTTGCCCCCGTATAAATTTTTTTCAAATTTTTTTTGTTTTCTCTTATAATTTCTACAAAGCAGTAGAGTTGATCTATAGCTTGCCGAAATAATCATCTAAATCGGTTGAGAATTAGGAAAAATATCGGACTTCGAATTTGGTTAAATTTCCGAGTGTTCCGCTAATTTTGCCTCCGAGTGTAGATAGAACCACGGAGAACATCAAGGACAAACGAAACATATCAACACAGACAGGAGCAGCATTTTTGGACATTGAGAAAGCATTCGACAAAGTTTGGCACGAAGGACTAATCTACAAGATGAAGATTACCGGATTCTCAGCGAAGCTTACCAACATCACGATGTCTTATCTACAAAACAGAAAATTCATAATCAAGATACAGGACCAGAAGTCAACAGCGAAGAGGATAGGAGCCGGCGTACCCCAAGGATCAGTACTAGGACCACTACTACACTATTTCCAGGAATTTGTAGATACCAAGTATATTAAGCCCCTAATATTAAACAGCAACATTATGTTAGATGATAATTAGGATTACGTAGGTAACAACTGAGTACAAGGGATGCGTTAAAGACATCTCGATTGATGCGATTTTCTGGTATTGAGCTTCATAATCGTCATCGAATTTAAGTCTGTGATGGAATTTAATTTACTGAATATGATGAAATGAATGAATATTATACTTTCTTCTGGGAATAAACTAGTGTAAATCTATAAATTGGAGTGAAAATTTGAAATATTTCTTGAAATCCCATAAAACTTGGCTAATTTTTCGAAAATCTTCGAAACCGTTGAAGAAAGTATAGTGAGTGAACCTAGGTACCATACAAAAGGTATTAAAATCTACCGACTACTGGAGCTGTTAGATATAGGGTTGTGGTGGTCAACCAGTCGATCGCGACTAGTAGTCCATTCGATCGTAGTAAGCCGAAAATATAAATACGTTGAACAGACTACGCAACGTAATTTTACTAACTGCAACACGTTTATTGTATCATCTTTCAAAGCCGCCTCTGTCTCATTATTTATACTCTTTTCTATCACAGATTATAATACAGTGGAATCTCATTAACTCGAACCTTGAAGGTCTAAAAAAAACGCAATTCCCTTCCGATATACCCCTAAATAAGGGGTATCTCGAATTATTTAGACTTTGTTGTTGATATAGAAATACCTTGCATTCCCTCATAGAAAAGGAAAAACTTAAATATTATCAAAAACAAGTCGATTGTAACTGTCATGATAGTAAATCCCTTTGGAATACTGTTAACTCGATCAATCCGAGCGGTGGTAGAGGTATTCAGATTAAGAGTATAGTAAATTCAATGAATGAATCAATTCAAAGTGAGAAGGAAATTGCGAACTCCTTCAATGAATATTTCACCATAGTTGGCGAAAATCTTGCGAAAGCAATTCCAAAACCAAGAGACAAGATTCCGAAGAAGAGGGTCTCTGTTGAAAACTCCATCTTTCTCTCACTCACTTCATGTGAGGAAACAAAATTGCTATTATGTCACTAAAGAACAATAAGTCACCAGGAATGGAATTAAATCAGAGGTTCTCAAAATCTTAGTCGATTACATTGCTTCACCATTGTCTTATTTGATTAATTGAATAATGCTTATGGGTATAGTGCCGAGAGCATTCAAGGTGGGATTAATAAAACCATTGCATAAATCGGGCAGCAAGGAACAAATGTCGAACTATCGACCAATAACATTAATAAGTAAGATATCGAAAATTTTCGAAATGGTCTTGAAAAAAGACTTGTTGACTTTTTAGAAAAATATCAACTGATGTCTCCTAAGCAGTTCGGTTTTCAAAACATATATCGACGCAAGATGCTATCAATTGTCTTATTTCAAAAATTCATGAAAGTATTGAGAAGGGTGAGCGGTCCTTGGCAATCTTTCTAGACCTTGCCAAAGCCTTCGACACTGTCGATCATGAAAGATTATTAGGAATATTGCAAGACTTGGGAATACGAGGCGTTGCTGGAAAACTTTTGGCAAGTTATCTCGAAGGACGAGAACAATATGTTATGGTTGGATGCACACTGAGCTCCCAAAAGATCGTTAAATACGGAGTACCCCAAGGCACTGTTCTTGGGCCGATTCTATTTATAATTTACATAAACGAAAGTTTGAAAGCTGAAACAGAGGGTACAATCATTAGTTTCGCGGATGACACGGTTTTGTTCTATACAGATGGGTCATGGGAAGTTGTTAAGAAAAGACAGAAATGGATTTAAGTAAAATATTGAACGCATTTGATGAAATATTATTGACTGTTAACTATGATAAAACATATTTTATGCCGTTTAGTTGCTTTAGCAGTGGTTCACCCCTTTCAAAGAACTCGAAATTGAAAAAATGAAAAACTGTCAAAATTGCTACAAAAGAAACTGTGAAGTATCTTGGAGTACTAATTGATCAAAATTTAAGATGGGACTATCATATTGAAGTATTGGTTAAGTCTCTGAGGAGTTTGCTCTACTTGTTTAGATTCCTTGCTAAGTTAGTCGATTTTCGTAGATTGAAGATGATTTATCACGGCCTTGTAGAATGCAGAATTAGATACGGCATCACGATATATGGTGCTGCAGCAAGCTGTTATCTGAATAAAGTGGAAATCTTACAGAAAAAAATTCTGGAAATAATTTAAAAAACCAAATACCTACCCTCAGATGACTTATATAAATAAACTGGTGTATTGGATGTCAGGCAGCTGTATTTCCTTGATTTTGTAACACAAATTCACAAAAGTAAAAACAAACTTCAATATGTTGATCATGGATATGGGACCTGATCTTGTTCACAGGCAAAGGTCAAAACCTTATCTTTTCGAGAACTATATCTCAACGTTCTTTCGATTTTAATGCTTATAGAATGTATAATTTCCTTCCACTAAACATAAGAATTGTACCCAATATAAATAGTTTCAAAAGGAAGGTCAATTGTTTTCTCAGAATGAAAGATAGAAATGACATCCATTGTTTGTTTTGATCCATATAAATTTTTTTATTGTTGATTTGTATTTCGTTGATCATAGCATACCTTTTGTGTTTCTCTGTTTGTAGTTGCGTACCCACGCACTGGCTTAGCCTTAGTGGGTTATCCTTGATGTGTTTTGTTCATTCGTCATGGTCATAATTTGTGTTTTTTTTTATAGTTTGTAATGGGACGGGGGTTTTCACATTGTGATTATGATTGAGTGAATAAAAATTATTATTATTATTATTATTATTATTGTTACTCGAACAAGTTAACCACCGCATGTGGCCTAGTGGAAAGAATACATGTTTTCCACTCTGTATACATGCGGCTGCCGGTTCGAGTCCGGCGAAGTTATAGACGCTGTGAATGTCCATATGTTTAGAGGCTACTATAACTGTTGTTGGATAAATGTCTAAATTGAGTCCAGACCTTAAAGGTCAAGGAAGGACGGACGTGGGCCAATTTTCCCGCGTCCCTCCTTCCTTTCAAAAAAAAAAACTCGAACAAAATGTTCGTTTCCTGGTTCAACGGTTCAACATATCTATGTGAGTTAGCATTTTCCACTTAAAACAAACAAAGAATAAACACCGTTCTCGCTTGATAATTGGGCATACATTGGATTCTTCAAGGTTGGCAATTTCCAACTACAAACGCGAAAATATTGCAAATGTCATTTGAAAACGAAACCCACATGGTACTCTTCCAAGAATTCTTCAATAGTACAGATAAAACTGATAGATTTGACAATCCTGGAGTTTACAAATTGTCAAAACTAGATGCAATAACCAGAGAACCTATGAATCTATTCCGTTTCATATTTCATCGAAAATGAAAGATTTTTTCAATAATAACGATAGATTTGACAATACTTGATTTTACAAGTTGTCCTGTATGGACTGTGAAGGCGTTAACTGGTCGTTCATCCAAAACTAAATACAAAGAGCAGCAATCAGATAACAATAACCAGAGAACCGACGAAACTACTTTTGCCTCACATTGTATCGAAAATGGCCATCATTTACCTCCCAAAGGTCAACCTCAAATTATTCTTAAAATACCTAAAGCACGAAAGTTAGATTTCTTAAAATCAATCGAAATTTTTTCGAACTTTATCTTGATATCTTTAAATAATACCTTCTTTTAACGTAATTCGTTCATTACCTCTTATTTATACCATTATTAATTCTGTATCTAACTGTTTATGTTCATACATAAAATACATAATTTATTAAGTTCAGTACTTGTCAGCTGAAGATGGTCGAGAGACCGAAATTGCTATCCTGATTCTCAAGCAACTCTTGTGATAATATGATACATAGTTCAATTTTTTATTATCATCAAAAGCCGTTGGACAAAAAAGAAATATCCGTACCAATTTTGATTCTACGTAGATTAATTCCGCACAATTAATATTTCACATAGCTGTAATACTGAAATGTCAAAATCTGACCATCTTGTATATTAGGGGAATGAAGTACTCATTGAACTATTTGGTAAAACAGTCGAATTTTCTTTGTATGAAGCTGTAGTATTATTTTCATGAGATCTATCAAATTGTTACCACCGTAATAATAAGGCCTGAGCTCTATGACGTATCATGACGTCACACATCTCTGGTAGTCACAACAAGCATGCGAAACAAAAGCACAACAGGTGGCACAGTGTAATCGAAAAGCCGGTGAATGTCCTTTTGTTTTCTGTATTTCATTCGAAAATAAGTGTTCCTAGTGCTCAATTTATGTAGGAATGCATTTATAAGACATCAGGATAAAGTATAGTGCTGTTTGTTTGCCGAATAATTCGCGTCAATTATAAATTTGAACGAATTTCACTGAGGTGAATTGTGAGTGAGGTTAGAAAAGGCGTATTAGTGTACAGTTAAAGTTTTCGTTTATAAACCTAAATTTTTCTGATATTTTTATTCTGAGAGTGTTAGTGTCTTTGAGATATTATGCCGTTCAGGTGTTGTGTTCCTGGTTGTTCAGGAAACAACGGTTATGCAGATGCACCGAAAGTGACGGTATTTTCCTTTCCGGAAGATATCAGTTTCAAAGGTAAATGGTTGAAATGTATTCCCCGAGCTCAGTTTGAACCGTCGAAGTACAGAAAGGTATGTGAATTACATTTTCAAACAGATGAGTCAATCAGGGATACTACAGAATTTGATAAAGAAACTGGTAAGTACTCAACTGTGCCAGTAAAACGTCTTCACTTGAAAGAAGGGGCAGTATATGCTATTTTTCCGAATTGCCCCACATATTTATCACAACCGCATCGAAATCGTAAAGGGAGGGAAAAGAAACTTTTTGAAATAGAAAATCAGAACGTGCTTAAAGCTATCAATGAAAGTAGAGCTAAATATGCACTCAGCAAAGATATCATTTCTTTTGATGCTTTCGATAAACTTTTAGTCGTTCTAGATCGAATGCCGCACAATCCTAAGTGGCTTAAAGTTATTGAAAAAGAGGAAGTTACTGTTTTTTGATTAGATTATACTACAGGCAAAATTGGAAACATATTTTTACGGTCAGGAAATTTTTGTGAATATTAAAGGAGTGAGTACACCATGCGACATTAACAACTTGAAAGTGTTAAATTGCTTGGAGGTACTAGATTCTGAAACAAAATCGTTGAAGAGTTCCCAAAGCTCTATGATAACGATGAAAATTTGAAACATATAGTTAATCATTTGACAACTATTTTGGACTCTATGGATGGCGAGAACTTAGGGAAAAGTAATTGTTTCGAATTCCTTTCCGAACAACTGAAACTAATAATATCACCAAGAGAAAGATATCGCTACTCAACTAGCACTCTAATTTTCTCTTCTATTATGCTTACTATAAGTTCACATGCTTATAAATTTTTACGACACTCAAATTGTTTGATTCTGCCACATCCATCCACTTTAAATAACATATATAATTTTTAACAGATCCAACTAACGAAGATAGACATGTTTTTCTTTCTTACGTACGTAATATTTTCAAACTTTTAGAATAACACGAAAAAAATATCACGCTGCTTATGGACGAAATTCACATTCAACCCTACTTAGATTTCAAAAGTGGAAAAACTGTGGGGACTTTATATATTGATTTGTCTGCATGTACATCAGCCTATACTTTCATGATAACTAGTGTGACATCAGAGTTCAAAGAAGTTATTCAAATATTCCCTACATCGACAATTAAAAGTTATACACTTTTTGACTATATAAAAATAATCGTTTCAAAACTTGAAGATATAGGTTACAGAGTATTTTGTGTTATTAGTGACAATAATGCTATTAATAGTAAAGCCATGAATAGCTTTTCCCCGGAAAAAACTGAGCCTAGTTTATCCTCATCCATCGGATAATAAACTACCACTATTTTTCTTTTATTCGACTCAGTTCACATACTTAAATGTATTAGAAATAATCGGCTAAATCTTAAAAGTAATAAGACTAACGTTTCCAGATTTTAGGACTGGTGCAAAGGAAATAGCCAACTTCAATTCACTCATACAATTGCATAAATTATAACACGACAAATTTGGATATTCTTTATCACTCAAGGCATTATTTCCTAGTTGTTTCGAACGGCAAAATGTTATGTTAGCTTTGAAAATTTTCAGTCCATTTGTTATAGAAGCTCTATTGAAATTTGGAAGTAATTTAAAACATTCATCAGAAACAGCGGATTTTATGAATATTATAGTTACATGGTGGAAAATCGTGAACGTAAAAACTTTTCTGAAAAGACAGAGACTCAGAGATGAACTGCAAATGCCAATAACTTCTAAAAATCCAGATGATATCAAATTGACATTTTTGAGCGATATGATCAATTGGCTGGATTGTTGGAAATCTTCTGATTTTCTGCATAAACTTACTCCTCAAACTCATACAGCATTATCGCATACTCTACATGGCATGATAGAAACTATTCAGTATTGTTTCGAAGAACTCAACATGAGCTATCTTTTGTTGGGGAAATTTCAGACAGACTCTTTGGAACATAGGTTAGGAGAATATAGACAATTATCAGCTGGTAACTATCATATTTCGATAAGGCAGTTATACGAATCTAAAAAAAAATTAGAATTCAATCATTTTATCATTAACGTTTCAAAATTTTGGCAATATTTCTATAACTAGCTTTTCGGAAAATTTTGACGATTGTCATGAAGAACAGAAATTTTGTGATGATTCCTTTCAGCCAGATATTCATCTTGACGAAAACGATTTCGAAAAAGTTCAATTTGAAATGCCAGTTGTTACTTATTTGGCAGGATATTGCAGCTATAAGGTAATACGAAAAATTAAACGTGACTTTTGTAGATCAAAATTAGTGTACGACGAGGAAATAGCTGTCCCAGAAAGTTATAATTTGATAAAAAGTTTGAGCAGTGGAGGTCCATCTTTTCCACACGATATTGTAGTTCGTTTGGTTTTAGTTAACAACGTTTTATTCAAGAAATTAATTGAAAATTTCGAGGATGACTTCTTGAAACTCAATTTCAGGAAAGATTTTGTTTTGAGTTTTGTTTTCAATTATTGGATGATAAATGAAATTGAAAACTATAGGTTACCTGCTTGTGAAACCCACAGCCCTGAATATATTTGGAAACTAATTATAATAGGTACAACAAATAGCCTTTCGAATAATTAATGCGCGAAAATAAACGATAGATTGGGACAGAACAAAAAAAGGAAATTGGATACAGTATCGAATAAATGAGTATCTGAGCCTCCTGAATTTGTTCTTTTCTATATTTTCCCAGGCAATATAGGTCTTTTGTGCCAATGCTTGTTTGAAATAAGAATCACTAAAAACTGAAATATTACAAAAACATTATGAAAATCCAAAACCCCCAAAAAAATTAATGTTTTCAATGTTTATAATAGTTGAAGCGTCTACGAACACCCGGCTTGGTACAGTATCGAGCTAGCGCTTTATGACTACTAGCGAAACGGTGCGGTCTGAGCGCTCAGGCCTTATTATTACGGTGGTAACGATCAAATCCATAGTTATTAACAGCCAATTCTAGTACTGCCACATAGCTTTAATCAAGCTTTACATAAAATATACCCCTCGTACAACAACATATCCGACCTGTACAAATACTCGATATTCATTAATTCAGAAAGTTAAGTTCGAAGTTCAGTTTCTTGTGAATATAAATGAAAATTTCGATATACCGTTTTTTGACCGACTGCTGAAATTTTCATATTTTTTGCGGATGTTTCGGAGCAAGATAAATGTTCCACATTTTCAGGAAATTAAAATGCCGTACAACGATAAGATTACGAAGTTCCATAAATGTTTTTCTTTCGGTGCGACGCCACCGCAAAGACAAAGTTGGCTTTTCCTGCTTCCCGCTGCGGCAAAACTTGTGTAATTTATAAAATAGCACAGAAAAGAAACTGCAAACACAGTTATAATTCAAAAAGTTAATGCTGCTTTCTACGATGCAAAAACTCACGTTGTCTTGCCGTTAAGTTACTGACGCGTTAGGGCCTTGTGGATAAGAAGATCTAATGGAACATAATTTTTCTGTATATAAATATATATTTTCATAAAATGTTTCGCGAGGGAGACTTCTTTATTGGCATCCTGGTGTAAGTGAATTTTGAAGTGGACAACTGAATTTACCCATGGGAGAAATTCTCATTTCTTATCAGGAATAAGATAACATTACATCCTATTCCAAAAATAACCGAACTGTTTCAGAAATACAGTACTACTGCTATCTGTTGTAATATTGTCGATAACTTTGTACTTCATTGACAGCTGTGGAAACTTTTATAACATTTGCAAGTAAACAACTTGCGTAATTGCGTCTGTTTGTTATTGCATTTCGTACATCAATCGAAAAATACAAAGAGCTGTAATTTAGTTTTGTGCTAAACTTGGTAAATCTTGATATGGAAGTGTAGAAATAGTTCAAGATCTCATGGCACGTGCGTCTCCCTGCGCGAAAAGACCAATTTCGGTCCATACGACCCATACCTGAAAATGTTGTCCATCTCCAATTTAACTCGCCGGTGGTACAGTGCCGCATTCAGATCATAGCTATCAGCGTTTCGGAAAGTATCTGTTTTGAATCTTCTGTGTGTTGAAATAATTGAATAAATAGTCTTTATCAAGACTTTGGAGTTCCGCACTGGATGAATATGTAAGTATTATCTCTTCAAATGAAACAACTATTCAATTCCAAAAGGAAAATATATATTTGAATTTTCATTCAAACATAATCCGTCATAGACCTACCGATACAATAATCCATAATTCGTCATTCTGCCGTAACCAGAATGAAATTTTAGCGTTATAGTTTTATCCATAGATTGGTTCAATATTACATAATCACTATTATTGTCTAAAATGGTCTAATAAGAAATCCAAGCATTCTTGATGAAGCGATACACAAGAACGTGGGTTTTCGATTTTGATATACAGAATGATTAAAAAATCTTTTGCGGATTTCAGACTTTCCAAATATATATTTCGGTTACATCTTCGATTTTTCTGTATCAGTATTTGTTTAATGAAAGAGAATTTTTATTTTAATTTTACCATTTTCTGTAATAGGGATAAGAATATTGAAACGGGTTGTTCAAAGACAAGCGAGGGAGATTATTTTTCGAGTGTACGATTTCCAAGAATCTTATTATACCCATCGACTCTCTATATGATAGAGTATCAGAAGCTATGGTTGTCAGCGTGCAAACAATTTGTCGGATTGTTCTAGAGAATGATTCTTAATCATTTATAAATATTTTCTGTGGGGTCATTTGGAAGAAATGGTGTATGAAAATGGTATTATTTTCAATAATTGTGAGGAGCTGAGTCAAAAAAATCAAGAACAAACAAACAACAAATGTAGGAACAATCTTGATCAAGAAGTAATTTCGAGATCCATAGAGAGCTGGAGAAAACGGGTGGAGATGGTTGTGGATGCCAATGGAGGTCATATTCCATTCTGAGTACTTGATTCTTTTTGTTGAATATTTTTACTCATGTAATTTGTTAAACAAAATCATGACGTTTTATTATTCTCGCAGATGTTTTTAACAGTTGGCATCTCTGAGATATTTGGGAAAGAGTCATCCTGATCTTCTTCCTGATGACCCTGTTGTCCGAAATTTTTCCTCAAGATCATAAATTGTACTTCTTTTGCAATAAGGGGCTGGGAATTCCCGTAACAGTATAGCCATGCACAAATAAACATTCAATGAAACGCTTATTCTCATTTGTTAAAACCATTGTTAACAATTTCAAACGTCAAAACTAGCAACACCAAGATAAAATTCGAGTTCATACCAGATGTCGTCTTAAACTCGATGACATTTCATTATTTGTTGTTTATCATAGAGTTAATGGATGCAGTCTATGTTCAGAGGTTTCACAACGGGAGATGCATATGATGATGGAAAAGAGAAACATTGACGACAATTGGCACAATTCTGAATCAATATTCGAGATCGACCCCTCAAGATGATGGGAAAGGTTCAATCTAGTGATTGAATCACGCAGTTGAATCATTACGACCGCGAAAATTTTTTTAATGCTCGGGGAAAATGGTTAATATTTGAGGAAGTCGGCCATTTTGAATTCGAACGAAAATCAAATTTTAGGTTGGTTTCAGTGAAAATTGGTTCTTTGTCTTCTTAGATCATCCATGAAAAACAGAACAACTTCAGGAGTGCCAACGCCATGAGGTGAAAAAAGTATTTCGATTTCAGCTGAAAATCAGAATGAAAAAAATTCTTCACGCTACTTTTTCACCAATTCTAGGCATATTTTCAAGAACAATATATCAAATTGTTCAGGAAAGACTAAATTATTGACCGAATGCCCCATTCGAATTTTTTAGTGACAAAAAAAATGTTGCAGCGAACTTTCCAATGAAGCAAGAATGAATGATCTCGTTTAAAATTGCGAAAGTTATAACAGAAAAAATTGTCCGTTTTTCTCTGGCGTACCCTATACAGTGTGTTCCAACGAAAATTTGACCCCCCCTCTAACTCCGAAATGAGTAACACTAGCGAAAAACACCAAGACACGTCGATTTTTGTTTCGAGGGGTAGCATTTTTCGAAATAATTCGAAACTTCTCAGATCAACCCCCTACCCCCAGCAACCCTAACTTTGAAATTCATCATAGGGAATAAGGGTCGAGTGGCACCTTACTGAAAAGGTCTGTCAATTCTCCACCTTGATTTGTCATTTTAGAATTTTAAATTAACATACAGGGTGTCCCAACCGAGGGTGAATTTGAATTCCTGAAATCCCAAATACTAAATGAAATAGATTTATTTTGGCATAATGCAAGCGCAGGTTTATGCTCGGTCTAGAAAAACGACCTACACTTGTGAATTTGGAGTTGGTGCAATCAACCCCCTATTTCCAGCATCCCCAACTCAAAAATCATTCGATCGATAATAGGTCAAGTGGCACCTCGTTGGAAAGGTACTGCAATTTTCTCTTCGAATTTGGTATTTTCGAAATTCAGAATCATCATACAGGGTGTCCCGAAGCAGGAACATTGAAAATCCAAATAACTTTTTGAAACTGGTTCATTTCGGTATAATACGAGAACATGTTTATGTTTGATTCGAGAATAAGACTCTCTTGCGTGAATATGGAATTTTTGCAATCAATCTCTTCCATTCAGCATCCCCAACTCAAAAAATCATACAAGTGATTACAGGTTGAGTGGCAAAGTTCCAGAAAGATTTTCTATTTTCTGAATCACTGAGGCATTGGTTTCAGTTTGGCAATCGAGGTTTTCTGGCGTGAGGATCAGGATGAGGGATGATGGAGAAACTGATTGGATGCTCATCTAAACAGGAAAACGAGATTTATTGAACTTGTATTCAATTGAAAACAAAAACTAACTTGATTATTACAACAATTGTTCAAAATGACCTCCGCCGACCTCCATACAGTTATACAGACGATTTTCGAACTCTCTTCTCACATTAGCGAAAACTTCAGGAGTCAAAAGTCGGCATTCTGTGATAATCCTCATCCGCAGCTCCTCCAGGTTTTCTGGTCTTGTGGCATAAACTTTAGATTTTAGATGGCCCCACAAAAAAAATCTAGGGATTTAAATCTGGTGACCTGGCTGGCCACTCAACAGGTCCTCTTCTACCAATCCACCTTCCTGGGAAATTTTCGTCTAAATATTGGCGCACCCGAGCATCATAATGCGGAGGAGCACCGTCTTGTTGAAAACGCATTTCGTCCTCAGAAAGAGTTTGATCGTTCTGTAAAATTTCTGTCAATCTAGGATGTATGTGTTCCTCTAACAACTGTAGGTAGCCATTTCCATTCAGATTACCCTCAATAAAGAAAGGCCCAACTAGATGATTGCCAAAATTCCTGCCCAAACGTTCAACTTCTGAGGCCTTTGCGTGTGGGCCTCTCTAAACCAATGAGGATTCTGTGTGTCCCAATATCGACAATTATGTCTATTCACTTCACCACTGAGCATAAAGGTGCTTTCATCAGAAAAACAGATGTTATTCAGAAAATTTGGATTAGCGTTTAGGTTTTCACTTAGATTTTCACAAAACTGTAAACGACGATCTGGATCATCTTCGTTTATTTCATGCACTAATTTTACCTTGTAGGGGTGACATTTGTGATGTTTCACGATTCTATGGACAGTTGTAGCTGATACACCAGTCAGACGAGATAGTTTTCTGATCGAAGTAGTATTCTCCATTTGTAGATGACCCACTACTGCCACTTCCGTTGCCTCATTTCTGACAGGACATGCCACTTCATGTTTTTTGTTTGCCACCGAACCCGTAGCTAGGAATTTGTCAACCAAATATTTAACGTACTGGTGACTGACTCCCTTTCTCTTTCAGGATGGTTCCTATCGAATATCCTTGCCGTTTCTTTGGCACAACTGTTATTTCGAAAATACGTCGATACAATTTCGACCCTTTCCTCAGTGGAATAAACCATTTTCAGATTAATTTCAACTGACGAACAACAACAATAATGAGGAACTGATCTGAATAATAATAATATTTCATTGCAAAATGAGAAATAACAGATGACTGCACGCCAGATGGAAATGAAAAAATGTGAACATTTTCAATGCAGAAATCAGCTTTATTTCTTCGTAATTGATGCTCAACACATCGTACCCCAATACTTTTAACAGTTTCGAATTAATTTTAGTTGATAATTTCAAATGACGATATTGAATTTTTCGAAAGCGACATCCTGTATGGAGAGCCGAACTGAATGAAATGCTTTAATCATTCTGGAATTCAAAAACCTTTCTGAAGATATGCCACTTGAATTATTTGTATGATTTTCAAGTTGGGGATGCTGAATGGAAGGGGTTGATTACAAAAATTCTATAACCACACAAGAAAGTCCTATTCTCGGATCAAACATGTTCTCGTATACCGAAATGAACCAGTTTCAAAAAGTTATTTGGATTTTCAATGTTCCTGCTTCAGGACACCCTGTATGATGATTCTGAATTTCGAAAATACCAAATTCGAAGAGAAATTGCAGTACCTTTCCAACGAGGTGCCACTTGACCTATTATCGATCGAATGATTTTTGAGTTGGGGATGCTGGAAATAGGGGTTGATTGCACCAACTCCAAATTCACAAGTGTAGGTCGTTTTTCTAGACCGAGCATAAACCTGCGCTTGCATTATGCCAAAATAAATCTATTTCATTTAGTATTTGGGATTTCCAGGAATTCAACTTCACCCTTGGTTGGGACACCCTGTATGTTAATTTAAAATTCTAAAATGACAAATTAGAATGGAGAATTGACAGACCTTTACAGTAAGGTGCCACTCGACCCTTATTCCTATGATGAATTTCGAAATTAGGGTTGCTGGGGGTAGGGGTTGATCTGAGAAGTTTCGAATTATTTCGAAAAATGCTCCCTCTCGAAACAAAAATCGACGTGTCTTGGTGTTTTTCGCTAATGTTACTCATTTCGGAGTTATAGGGGGGGTCAAATTTTCGTTGGAACACACTGTATAACGGAAAAGAAAATTCCAACTTCCAGAATTCATAAGAAATTTGTTGATGACATTAGTTTTCCTGGATCATATGAATCTCTAAGGAAAGTTATGAGAGAGATGGGAAATTAGTTATGGAAAAAGCAGAAATCGAAATGCTCAGAAGAAACTTTCTTGGGAATATAAAAAAATTTAAACTTCTAATTTATATGGACCAAATATTTATCCACTCATCTAACACACAAATGAAAGCATGGAGCGAGAATTCAAATGAAGATGTTTGTGCGCCAATTTGCAAAGGAGAGAGTTTCATCATCGTGCATACTGGCGACAAACACGGTTTTGTGGAAAATTTTTATATGAAGTTTGAATGGAATACAATATCAGGTGACGATCACAGTGAGAATTATGTCAACCATATGAAATGGCTGCAGGAAATGCTGATATTTAATCTACTAACCAAAAATGTTCTTGTTATAGACAATGCTCCACAGATGTCCAACTAATGTCCAAATATGACTTCAAGAAAAGGAGAAATGCAAAAATGGCTCCGAAGACTTGGACTACCTTTCACCCAGGACTCGTTGAAAAGTTAACTCTATGACATCATATAAAGTAACAAACCTCGATTACAAGAATATTAAATAGATAAAATAATCGGAGATTTTGGCCACACTGTTTTCGTAATAATTCATGAAACCCTCCCATCATCGCATGCTCCTGCCAGAGAGGATGAATACTTTTTTCGTTTCGTTTTCTCATTGCCCAAGAATAGCTTTATCGATTAATTGACATAGATTATTCTCATTTCATACAGGAGTGACTCAAAATTATTTTAATATTGTTATTTTAAAAATATCATATCGTGTTTTTTCAAATGGAACACCCTGTATTTTATTATTCATGTCAACGCATAAAATATTGTGCTATATTTTGCAGAACTAACCTTATCTTTATCTTCGATGATTTCATAATATTCAATTATTTGTAAAAATTTTTGATGAAAATTCTACAAACTGTATCAAACTCATCAACATGCGTCATTATTTGCATATATTTTTTTCTGTAATGATTCGAGTAGTAAAAATGAAATCTAAACAAGATGATCCTTCTAACGAATGATAAAGTCAAGATGATTAAAACGTAAATCGAGGTATGTTTTGACATTTTTTTATTTGTGCCTTCTGTCAGGTGTCCGGACATATCATATTCTGCATTTTACATGGTGAACTTATCGGTGTTTCGTTATTAAACATTGTTAAAGTGAGGTTAGAACCCAAGTTTCAATTGACTACCATGAAGTTCTCAAAAGAAGAAATGGTTGATATGATTTTTATTCTGGGTGAGTGTAGTAGAAATTCTTCGTTGGCAAGTAGAGTTTATGCACAAAGGTTTCCTGATAGGAGGCATCCTGATGCAAGATGCTTTGAAAAACTTCTAATTAGATTTATCGTAACGGATAATATCGCTTACAAAAAACATGAAATACCAAAAACTGCTACAGCTGAAGACAACCAGTTATCAGTTTTGTTGACAGTGACAGAGGAACCATATAAAAGCCACAGAGAGATTCCTCAGTTAACAGATATAATTCGAACTTCCGTCCAGAGAATCTTGACGGTGAATAAATTTCATTCGTATCATGTGCAGCTGCACCAGGAGCTGAACAATCAAGACTATGAAAATCGAATCAATTTTTGCAATTGGGCAAGTGACAAAGTAGCGGAAAATCCAAATATGTTTAGCAGAGCTCTTTTTCGGAAGAGGCAACTTTCCACAAGAATGGGCTTGTTAACAGGCTCAACTTTCATCATTACGCCACGGGAAATCCACACTTCAAGGGACAAATAGATCACCAGCATCGTTGGTCCTTGAATGTGTGGGCCGCTTTAGTAGATGGATATTTAATTGGGCCGCACTTTTTCGACGGGCACCGCAATAGTGAAATGTATTTATGTTATCTGCAAGATAATCTACCAATGTTACTTGCCGATGTACCAGAGCATATAAGACAAGATTTATGGTTTCAACAGGATGAAGCACCGGCACATTACTCATTTCAGCTTAGGAAGCATTTGAATTAGTTATTTCCAAACCAATGGATAGGACATGGTGGTGCTGTTAGATGGCCAGCTAGGTCTCCGGACCTTACAAGTCTAGATTTTTTCTTGTGGGGTTATATTAAGGGCATCGTTTACCAGATTCCTTCTACAACACAGTTGGATATGAGACAGAGAATAGTCGACGCCTTTCAGTCAGTTTATCCGCAAATGTTGTCGAGAGTTCAACGGTCTTTCCTCAGAAGGATTGAGTTGTGTCTACAAAGAAACGGGCAATATTTCGAACACTTATTGAAATAGTTAAACACCTTGTAGATCATCTCACCAAAAACCAATCTATTACTCATTTAATACACGACTACCTTTACATATCTCCATTTCTCTGATCAAGTATAATGATATGTACTGATCAACTCTTCTTTCGCAGCCTCTGATTTTATTATTTCAGTTAATTTTTTAAATCGGAAATGGTCGAAGATAAAGATAAGAGATTACTTCTGCAAAAATATTGCACAATATTTCATGCGTTGACATGAATAACAAGATACAGGGTGTTCTATTTGAAAAAATCAAGACATGATATTTTTAAAATTACAATAGTCAATAATTTTTTGGAGTCAATCCTATATGAAATGAGGATGATCTGTCCTTGGGCAATAAGAAAAAGAAAGGAAAAAATTATTCATCATCTCTGGCCGAAGGAGCATGCGATGATTTGAGAGCCTATTTTCTTGAATTTTCACGGAAAAAAAATATTGTGACGAAACTACTCACCAAATAAACTTATTACTTGAAGACATTAAAGCAGAGTTTAGGATGCTCTTGAATCTTCAACAAAAAAGTGGTTATCCAATCTGCAAAAACCTCCCAAGATTATTTTATAGAAAATTGGGACACCCTGTTTAGTTCAAAATAAATTCCTGAAGTAGATTTTTGTTTTCTAAATACAATAGCGTTCGAAAAAAAATCAAATTTTCGAGATTGTACAAGCTACAGAGTACCGCGCCTTTGGTGAATCAGATTTATACTATCGATTAGAAAATTCACATGATTAAACTGTACTGAACAAATTGTATAGTGAATGAAAAGATAAATAATCAAAAAACTGAATGACTGTGAGAGTTAATTTATTGTTGAAATTTTAAAAATCAGATCGTTACATTTTATTTGAGAAATATTTCTAGAAAAGTTGATTCATTTTGTACACCGAAAATGATTCTACTAATTACGTTTATAATGAGTACCTACATATGAACGAAATTACCTAAACTAACTTTGCGTTAATTATATATCTATTAATAAGTAGTTATATATGCGACACAGCTCAGGTAAGTAGTTATAACTTACATTTAATCAGAAAATCGCAACTGCTCTGAAATTTCTTATCTCAATTCGTGTCCATCGTTATCCCTTCAAATTCATACCTGAAATCTTAATGCGGATTGTACTTTGGCGATCTTCGGGTCATGCGTCCTTTTTAACTCTCTTAGGCCCATAGCACACGGCGTATTTTAAACGCACAGAAGACGCGCGTCTTCGGCGCCGTAGATGCTGATTGTTGTGTTTGCATTGATGATACAAGCGCGAGTTACAAACCAAAACCAACCCTGACTAACTTATAGATAATTAGTCATGGTACATGATATATTATCTTAACAAATATGCTTATCACTAAATACCATGTTATCTTCTCTAAACAGAAGTCTCTTGTAACTGAAAACGACAAGAAGACTTCACTTCAGTTGTATACTCCTTAGAATTAAGTTCACTTATAAAATTAACAATTAATAAACTTTTTAAAAACAAGTTCCAAGACTTTGAAATCATAATTGGCGCTGCGAACAGGATAGTATTCACGGTTCAGTTCAAATCTTAATTTGTTAAAATACTATCCACGAACGACGGATCTTTATCGGTGAACCGTTGATCCAGATTAAAGAAGTCGACTCCCTCAACGAAATCGTTGCGAGTAAGAAGAACTTGGTCGAGGAAAGCTAACTACCTGAAAATCATCAGACAGCAAGTACCCGATTTCCTGACGAAGACGTTTTAGTGCTGCAAAAAAAAGTGAAGCTCTATGGACACCTCCATGTTTCTGCTAATGTAAGTAACGCTAAAATTGCCTTTTATGTCAGATTCAAAAAAACGTTTCATTAATTGTTTGAAAAATAATTCATCTATTTTGAAATTAGAAACAATTGATTTAGACATTAATAAATTATCAGAGCTACTTGGAAACTTTTCACTAGAAGAAAATTCTGTAGACAACGTTAAACAATCCAATAAAATGAATGTAGAATCATTTGCGAAACTTTTACCCAGTTTCGAGGGTAATCCAAATCACCTTGAACATTTTATTCAAAGTATTGATGAATTTTACATAAGTTTCTTCAATACAAATGAAATTCAAAAGAAATATGTCTTTGCTTGCATCAAATCAAAATTATTAGGAGAAGCCCATAATTTACTATATTGTCGTCCTGATATTACGACATGGGAAAATCTGAAAATTACTTTGAGACATAAATTTGGTGACCCTATTAGCTACCTTGTTTTATTGCATGAATTAAATTATTTTAACAAGTTGAAGAATGAAAGTCTTATGGATTTCATAAATCGACTGAAACAATTTATGCAAAGAATATTCGCAAAAATTCAAGCAGAAGAAGCCAACCCAAGTGTTAGGGAAGCTTTTAATCTTCAAACAGAGAAAACTGCCATTATAACCTTAATTAGTAATTCTCCAGATGTTTTAAAATCCTATTTACTAACAATTAAGCCTAGTTCGTTAGATGATGCTATTGCATGTATTTCTAACTATAATTTAGTAGATTCGCAAATATCATTGAGAAATCAATTGAATGCAAGTAGACAAATTCCTAATAGAAATCCATTCAATAGAAATACAAATCAAAACACTAACAACACCCAAATTTATAAAATGCAAATTCCTCAAAATTCCAACTACTTCCCTAGTCAACCTATTAATATCCAACCCAGACAAAATCAGCATAGATTCCCAAGTAATATCCCTTTCAAACAGTCTAAACAAAATGTTTTTGTTCCCCAAAGAAACCAAAATTTTCCGAAACCAGTACCTATGAGTATAACAAATGCTCCATTACCTGATAACAAAATAGGTTCTACAGGTACTGTGTCGATGAGAACCTATCGTCCTAATAAACCTCAGTCGCGAGAATATAATCATTTTCTAATATTCAACCAACACAGAAATATACCGTTCAGGAATTAACGAATTTAGAATGCGAAAATCCTTCTTATAACGAAGAAGAAAATGAAGAATATGATTATAGTAGCGATCCTAACTTTTTGACCTTCTCAGAATACGAAAATCCCAATTCAGACGAACAAGCTTCAGAAAAATTTTACGAATCAAGCCTCATATCCAGATTGGACTTAAATAATATAATGAGACAAATTGAATTGCCCTATATATATTTGCCAAAAATTTGCCTAACTATTTTAATTGATTCCGGTGCTAGTGATTCCATAATAAATCCTAAAATTGCACAAAGGTTTGAAAATAACATCTTTATAGAACCATTCGAAATCACCGCTTGTAAACAAACTTTCAAAGAAGATAAAAATCTAATACTACCTATATTCCAAGAATTAGGTATAAACAATAAAATCAAATTTCGAGTTGTTAATTGGCATAACAGTTTCGATGCATTAATTGGAACAAAAGATTTACGTAACATGAAAGCAATAATTGATTACGATAATTGCACATTGAAATTAAAAATAAAGTTATCAAATTTTCGATGATCTATAATAACTGTATAAAACCTGATTTTTCAAATGAAAAATATTAAAATTCCCGTAACACAGAAAGAAGGAATAGCCCTTTTACCATCTTTTGAAATCAATAATTATACAGTTCCTGATACACTAATTAATATAAAAGAAGGTACATGTTCGATACCACACCCTTTTCCCGACATTCATATAAATTTCAATGAAAGAGTAAAAGTAATTCCGAAAGACGAATTCGATTTTGAAATAAAATATAAAAAAGGTAAAGACAACGTTGTAGCTGACGCTTTATCACGAATAGAAGTGAACGTAAACGAAATTGAATCTATAATACCTAATGCTCCAAATGACATAGCTAACTTGCAAGACTTTAATACTTCGGAAAACCAAGGAATCGAAACAGATAAAGATGATAATAAATCGACAGAAGGTTCCTTACACTCTAATAGAAAAACACGAACGGAAAAACAGAATAAGAAACCAGATTTTCCACCTTCAATATCAAATGAGGACATCATTTATAAAAAATCTGATAGGCGAAATAAATCGTTACCAAATTACATACCCATTAAAGTGACTAAAAAGAATAAAAATATAATTGTAGGAAAATTAAAAACTAACAAACTAACAAAAGTGCATGCCAGAAAAATAAAAAGACTCAGAAAGAAATCTTCCTTTCAGGATAGTAACGCTGACGATGGTGGGGTCGATAGAAATAGCTCACCTTGCAAATAAAGGATACTATTTAGAGCATGTTAGTAATAGTTTAGTGTTAAAAAACTATCATACAACGTATATTTCATATAATCTAACTTCCATACAACTAACCTTAACCCATTTATATACTAACCATATAATAATGAATAATCAATTAATCTTAAAGTACCCAACCAATAAAAATCTGCAATTTCAATTGAATCATACCTACAATCAACTAACAAATGCTTTTAACCACTTGCATAAATTAACTCATTCAAATGTAGATCTAAATCAAAGAAAACGACGTGGCTTAGTAAACTTTTTAGGTTCTTCAATCAAATTTTTACTGGAAACTTAGACCAAGATGATTTAAATAATATGAACAACCATTTCAGTAATATCAGAATTAATCAGATTAAGACCATGTATGAATTAAATGAATTGAGTTCCTTCGCAGGACATATTTCTGAAAAATTTCAAAACGATATCTTAACTGTTTACAATAACACACAAAATTCGAAGCAAGCCATGACTAACATATCCGATTATTTAGAATTCATTGTGCAAATACAAGATCATTCATTACAAATTTCCATAATTGAGTCATATTTGACAAAACTTTTAAACACGATAACTTTAGCTAGTTCAAACATATTAGATATTGGATTATTTGATTTAAATCAATTAAGGGACATTTGGAATTTTCTGAAAGCTCATTATTTCCATAATCAATTGTGGCCTTTAGACCAAATCTACGAATTAGTATCAATATGTAAAGTAGGATTTGTTCAAATAAATGATAACAAGGCAATTTTAGTCGTTAAGATACCAATATTCAGACAAAGTTCTTGTCAATTAAATATTGTATACCCTGTGCCTACAGACAAACAAATTGTGCTGATACCACCTAGTAAATATTATTGCAGTGAACAATGGTATCATAATTGCAAAGTAGTAAATAACAAATGGTTTTGTATTAATCAGTTGACTGGATCCTGTAAATTGAAAAACTGTAATTACACCTTAGTAAATAATACTTATAATATTGCTCTGTTCACTCAAAATAACAAATTTTTATATTGTAATAAAGAACCGATAGAAATCATAGAAAATTGTGAACCTATTTCTAAACAAACAGTTAATAATTGTAACATAATATCAAGCAGTTGTGACATAATCATAGGTACAGAAATGTTCTCTAACCTTAATTTTCATTTAACAGAAAAACCTGAAAATATCAGCTTTACCATTTCAGCAAATGTTGGTATTAATTTGAAACTTCAACATTTACAAACACCAGGAAATGACGAAAGACATATTCAAACCTGTTACTGATAGTAATTTTATATCCAAATCCAATCATTATTTCAGTATTTTCACTATTTTAAGCATTATTTTAGTTATATGTGTGGCCAACTGTATCATTTACAAAAACAGAATCAAAAACTCAATTTCCAAGAAGATCCTTCAAAATTTAATCAACGAGGACGTTGAAGACTCTAAGGGGGGAAGAGTTACAAACCAAAACCAACCCTGACTAACTTATAGATAATTAGTCATGGTACAGGATATATTATCTTAACAAATATGCTTATCACTAAATACCATGTTATCTTCTCTAAACAGAAGTCTCTTGTAACTGAAAACGACAAGAAGACTTCACTTCAGTTGTATACTCCTTAGAATTAAGTTCACTTATAAAATTAACAATTAATAAACTTTTTAAAACAAGTTCCAAGACTTTGAAATCATAATTCGCGCGCATGAAGTGCGTATACGCGCGTTTGAAACGATACAAATTTTTAAACGTTGTATGATAATGACCACTCAATCTTTTTTACTCGTGAATCGTACATCCAATAGATTCGCTTTTTTACATTTTTTTTCAAAAGAAATACTAAGGCCAACGAAAGCAGTATTGTATCAACCGACACCATTGTACAAGTGAAGAAGAGAAGTCTCTGATCAAAACGAAAAGGCTACGAGCGACTACAGCTCATCTGTATTTTCTCACTTTTGTGGGACTGTAGGTAATAACATTGGATATGTAGTATCATAGATGAGTTTTCCATTTTAAGTGTGCCACCCACACGAATAAGTTTATTTTCATCTAAAATGGACAAAATGATGTTAATTTACTTATGGTTCTTACAACGAATGTTTGCAGACCTAAGTTCATCAACAACTTTAGTCATAAAATTATTCTAAGAATAACCATATTCGAGCGTGGAATTTAAGAACTTGTATTTACATAGTCCTAGAATGAAGTGTATCTTGCAAAACATGTAAAACATCAGTCATTACACCATAACTATTTTCAAGATGTCAATTTGAAACTCATAAACATTTACATGACATATTACAACAAGTTCTGTCTCGAAGTTAACACTCGACAAGACGTAGGAAAGTTTATCACCTTCAGAAATGTATATACCGTATTGGTATGCGTCAAAAGCAGGAAAATAATTCTCCTTTGGGCCTGTCTTTCCTTCCGCGATAGCCAAAGGAAATCAATTTCAATCTGTCCCTCTCTAGTCGACTGTTAAATATTTAGAATACTTTGACACGAACTCAATCGTGAATTCCCTTAAGGGTCGAAGGGAGCTTGGGGGTTATTGCTTTGACTACTACTTTAGATTTTCTTTCGCCGCCTTGATCGACGTGTAGAAAGAACTTCTACTATTGTCGCCCTTCAAACAGCGAGAATTAATAACAAATTCTTTCAACCCCCGTTTCTACAATGTTATCAACGAAGGAAATATTTACTTTGAACGAATGGAGACGAGAAATTACGAATTACTTATGTTATATAAGGTGATAGTTAATTGATTCCTCCATTACTAAGTGATAGTTAATCCTAATGATAATAATAGATTCAATTCACAATCACAACAGTAGTTCGAGTGACCAACAATTGGAAGGCCACAGGTATAGATAATATCCACAACTACTGGTACAAGAAGTTTGATAAGCTCCATGGAGCCCTAGCGAAACAGCTCACATATGTTCTTCAACATCCTAAAAAACACCCACTTTCCTAACGCAAGGCTTAACATATATGCTACCTAAGAGCGATAGAACACAGGATCCGTCTCAATATAGGCCAATCACGTTCCTGCCAACACTCTACAAAATACTCACCTCATGCATATCCAATCGAATATACCAACACCTTGACGACAACAATATATTAGCAGAGGAGCAGAAAGGATGCAGAAAGAAACACCACGGGTGCAAGGAACAACTCATCATCGATTCTGTGATAATGAAACAGGCACACGTAGGACATCGCAATGTTCATTCAGCTTTTCTCGATTATCTGAAGGCATTCGATAGTACCGCCCATTCTTGGCTTGTTGAAGTATTGCAGATATACAAAATTCACCCATCCCTGGTAGAGTTCTTGAAGACAACAATGACACACTGGCGCACGTCTCTGCAGGTCAACATGAACAATAAATCAATTAAAACCGACGAGATACCCATACGTCGTGGAATTTTCAAGGAGACTCTTTGAGTCCACTATGGTTCTGTTTGGCAATGAACCCATTGTCCTCAATGCTCAATAGAACAGGATACGGATTTAGGATAAAAGCAGAAAGGAATTATCATACAATCTCCCACCTGCTGTATATGGATGACATCAAATTATATGCTTCGAACAAGAAGCAATTGGATGATTTGCTGAAAACTGTCAGTGAGTTCTCGGCAGATGTTCATATGAAATTCGGGATTGAAAATGTGAGACCCTGAACATTCAAAGAGGGAAAGTCATAGATGGTGAAACACAACTTCCAAACGGTGATATTATACAGTGCATGAGAGATGGCGAAACATACAAATATCTGGGATACCAACAAGCCAGATTGCTAGACCAAAACAATCAAAGGAGAAGATTCGTTCAGAATACAGTCAGCGTCTGAAGTCTGTGCTGAAATCGATGTTGATCTCGGGGAATTTAGTCAAGGCAATTAACACCTACGCCATTCCAGTGTTACTTTACTCATTTGGAATAATCAGATGGACTAAGACAGAACTGTATGATATTCAAAGGCAGACCCGAACGATGCTAACAAAGTACAACAACCATCATCCAAAACCGTCTGTGATACGAACAACTTTGAAGCGGAAAGGAGGAGGACGCGGATTGATAGATGTAGTCAATTTACACACCGAACAGATAAAAAATCTCAGAGAATTCTTCTCAGAAAAAGCTCTCACTTCTGACCTACATAGAGCGGTATCGTTGGCTGATAAGGGATATGCACCTCTAAATCTTGCTACCAGAGATGACCTGCTGAATCTACCATTCCTATCAGATACTGAAAAACAAGAGCAATGGTCAAGAAAGGAATTGCATGGACGACATCACCATGAGATTAATCAACCACACATCGACAAAGAAGCCTCCAACAAATGGTTGATGAAAGGAGAATTATTCGCGGAAACAGAGGGATTCCTTATGGCCATCCAAGACCAAGTGATCGCTACAAACAACTACAAAAAATTTATTATGAAGGACGGAACATTACAAACAGATAGGTGCAGAAAATGCCATATAAGATCGGAGACTATACAGCATATTACGTCCGGATGTGAACAACTGGCATATACAGACTATCTTCACAGGCATAATCAAGTGTGCAATATTATCCATCAGAAACTTGCACACAAGTACGGACTTCTGAACACATTACAGCCATATTACAAGTATCAACCGGCGCCCGTATTGGAAAATGACTCTATCAGATTATACTACGATAGGCCTATTATCACTGACAGAATGGTGACGAATAATAGGCCGGACATAGTGGTGTATGATAGGAGAGCCAAAACAGCAATGCTGGTGGATGTCGCCATACCGAATAATAACAACGTGCTGAATAAGTTCCAGGAGAAAAAGTCCAAATACACAGACCTTGCTATTGAGATCAAGCAGATGTGGCACCTCGAGAAAATAGATATTGTTCCTGTCATCGTATCCTCCACTGGTTTAATACCCAAAACTTTGCATGATAGCCTTAAGAAATTAGAATTGCATAAGAATACCTATATAGAAATGCAAAAGCTGTAATTCTTAATACATGTAGGATAGTTAGGAAATTTATGTCAAGTATATTGTAATCGAGCCTATTCCTTTGATTGCTAAATCTGGGAAAGGTAAATTATATCCTGCTACTAGCTGAGATAGTGCATAAGATTAAATTTTATCATACTACCACAAGAGATTTATTGAAAATCTGGATTGCAATGTCGATCTCTGATCTCTCGGCCATCTTAGGCTGACAACAGGTATTAAACTAAACTTTGACTTTGACATATTCTTTATTAAAGTGCCAGTTTCACAACTTCTAACTTTATATCTCTTGTTGGTTTGATTGGGAACAATTTTGGTACAATTTTTGGCTTCCAAGCCGTGATCTGAATGATCGGAATGCCACTTGAATAAATTAAGTACAATTTATTTTGTCGTCCTAGCGACGACAGTCTTGACATATTTATTTAACAAGACTCTTATAGCTAATCATGGTCTTCTCGAAGCACCATCATGGGCCTCTTTTATTTTCTCGGTTCATTTTCCTCGTAATCTCCTAAGGTGTTAACCAATGGATTTGGGTGGGTGTCGACTTCTTGGAACGCTTTCACCGCTGTCTCTCTGATGAATTCCATCTGATCTGCAGATCTCGATGTAACTGGAAGTTACGGACTTACCAAGAGGCATCCACACATCGATGTTTACAATGCAATACATCGAATCGATCCAATGTTTCGAAATATATATATATATATATATATATATATATATATATATATATATATATATATATATATATATATATATATATGTGTAATATTCAGCCTGTTTCATTGAAACGAATAGACAACTAGGAATCTTCCTGAATTTCATTAATAACATTCATTCTAAAATTAAGTTCAAAGTAGAAACAGAAGTCAATAGTAAAATCACTTTATCTTCAGAAAACCATCGTACACGGATAATGTCATACCCATAGATTCATTTCACCCGTATTCTCAAAAAATAGCAACCTTCAAAACCATAATTTACAGAGCGATTTCTTTGCCTTCATCTGACATGGACAGAAAATCAGAATTTAACACCATTATGTTAATAGCAGAGAACAGCGGCTTCAATATAAAAGCAAAAGTGAGTTTATTTATTCGAAAATAAGCAGCAATAGATTCAACATGATATATCCCCAATCCAAGAGAAAAAGCCCGAAAAATTTATGTCTTTGACAGATTTTGGGAAGTTGTAACTTTCGGAAAAATTGGTTTTTCACAAACTTTTCTGCAATACACCACTGATCAGCGTTCAATCAATTCTTGTCATTTTCGTTCAATTTAGAAAAAATCGATATAATTCCGTCCGACCCCGGTTTGTGGCCCGAAAGAATCACCAATGAGATGGCTAGAATATTGGTTAAACGTGGTCCGCCCTTCATAGACATCAGTTTTAGCTTTCCTAGTAATAAAGATAAGAGAAAGTTTTCGTGCAAATACTTTGAAAGAAATCTAGCAAATTGGAAAAAAGTCGAAAGGGCTTGGCTCATTTACTCTTTTTCTAAAGATTCTGTATTTTGTTTTTGTTGTAAGTTGTTTTGTAAATGTAAAGCTCCCAACGCTTTTTGTGATACAAATGGAGTATCTGATTGGCAACACTTGTCTTTGCTAGTTAAGAAACACGAAACGTCAATTTTACACAACAGTTATATAAACACTTAGGTGAATTTAAAAAATATGTTGGAGACATCTATGACTGTTAATGCTCATCATCTGCGGATTTTAGAAATGGAAAAAAAATTTTGGCGAGACGTGTTGGAATGAATTATTGCGATTGTTAAGTATTTATCTACACAATGCTTGGCATTTCAAGGTTCTTCCCAATTGCTTTTCGAACATGATGATGGAAATTTTCTAAAAGCTGTTGAGATGATTGCTTCTTTTGATTCAGTGATGAGACAGCACGTTAACCGAGTGGATAACTCCCAAAAATATCTGTTAAAATGATTCATTTATTTAGGCGTGAAAATACAGAATGAAATAATTGAATTATTGTCGTCCAAAGTAAGAAATAATATTTTAGAAATGGTTCGCAGTTCAAAATACTCTTCAATAATATTAGATTGTACACCAGACACTAGTCATACTAAGCAAATTAGTCTTGTTCTGAGGTATGTTGTCCTTAACACCACTTCAAAAAAGTAAAGCCTCTAAGTGAGACAAGAAGGTCCAGCAGAATTGAAGCAATAAAGACCCTTTAAGTTTATTTAATTAAGATTTGCGAAAGTCTTCTAGAAGTGGCTGAAGATAATTCTTTTCACATTGATGCAAGACATAAAGCGAGTTCCCTCTTAACGTATGTACAAAATTTTCAATTTATTTGTGGAATTATTATTTGGCATGACGTTTTATTTAATATAAATATTGTCAGCAAACAAATGCAAAGTGCCGCAATTAATATTAGAGTATGCCATACCTACCTAAAAAATTTAGTTGATCACTTCCAGCAATATAGATCTGACCCATCATTTCAAGAAATTCTTGTGCAACCGAAAGAAGTAGCATCCTCTCTCGAAATTGAAGAAGACTTTCTACCAGTACCAATGGTTAGGAGGAAATTCAAACCAAAACTGTTTGACTATGAACACCGAGATGAGTCCGCCTTTAAAATCAGTTTTTTCTTAAGAATTATACATCAAATTATAAGCTCTCTAAAAAACTGATCTGACTTTTTAAATGAGTATGATGATATTTTCGGTTTTTTTAGCGACATATTCAAATTAAGTGACAGCGATCTTTCAAACCATTGTTCTATTCTTAAAAAACGACTGACAGATCAGGATAATAAGGATATAGACTCCAATGATCTGTTTAACGAAATTCAAGTGTTTAAATTGTTTACATTACCTGATGATACTGACCCTTTGAGTATTTTACAATATATATTTGAATACAATTTAATCTCCACCTTTCCAAACGTAAGCATTTCACTAAGAATTCTTTCGACATTGCCTGTATCTGTAGCTTCTGGCGAGCGATCTTTTTCAAAGTTAAAAATCATTAAAAATTATTTAAGATCGACAATGATTCAAGATAGGTTGTCTTGGCTAATAATATTAGCAATTGAACAAGAAATGTTTGACGGTATAAATTTTAGCGATGTAATTAATGAATTTGCATTAGCAAAATCTCGGAAAATATCGCTACTACAATAGCTATCTTTTATTTTTCTATTGCACCTAGACCTAGCTATCATTTTTGATGTCAAAACAAAGTTCCTAGGTATTTGTTATTAGAAATATCTGCATATTTTTTAAATATCTAAGTATAAGTAGAAATTAGTACTTATATATATATATATATATATATATATATATATATATATATATATATATATATATATATATATATATATATATATATATATTACACCTCTGAACTTGACAATGCAAAAGGCAGATTTTGATATATTTGATGATAATTCTAAAAGAGAAAGTTGGATGCAGAAGAAATTACACGGAAAGCACCCTAAAGAATTGAAAAATGATTATATTGATAAAATCGCATCGAATAAATGGTTAGTTTCTGGAGAATTGTTTGCTGAAACAGAAGGCTTAGCAATTGCGATCCAGGATCAGGTTGTTTTCACGAGGAATTATAGAAAACACATCATCAAACAAAATATAGATGATTCTTGCCGTAGATGTTTCTGTTCTTCAGAAACAGTTTTTCATATATTATCATCTTGCTCAGTCCTTGTTTCAGCAGATCATTTAGAAAGACATAATGCCGTCTCTAATATTATTCATTTTAATCTAGGAATTAAACATGACCTAATTCCCAAAAGAAAAAATTTTTCAAATATGAACCTGAGATTATTTGTGAAAATGACAAATATAAACTTTATTTTGATAAAACAATTCTTTGCAACAGAACACAATAGACCAGATATCATTCTTACTGATAAACAGAATCAAATAACATATATAATTGATATTGCTATACCCGACACACATAATATACAAAATAAATACAATGAAAAATTTCTAAATATATGATGCTTGGCGACGAGATAAAAAAATGTGGAAAATGAAAGAAAATTTTATTCTACCGATTATTATTTCCACAACAGGTGTTATTCTTAGGAATCTTCACAAAAGTATTGAGATTTTGGGTCTAAAGAAAAATTTGTTTGAACAGTTACAAAAGCTAACAGTCATCAAATCTTGTAATATTCGTCGTAGGTTCCTTTCCGAAAAAATAATTATTTTTAGTTTTAGGTTATTTTCTAGTATTTATAAAGATTGAGTCAACGTGTCTGTATCCCATTACTTAAGTTAATGTTTTAAAATGGGTGTGAACAAGAATTTATTTTGTTATGATTTTGTTCTGTTTGTTTCATTCTGATATTTTTTACTCTACAAATAAATATGACTTCTAAAGTTCAGTTTTTTGCTATACTTCAAGCACCTATCTACCTATTTCCTACCTTCAAAAAAATAATAAAAAAACATGATCCACAATGCCTTAAGGGGCGCCAAATTCCTTTCATGCACACAAGCGCCAGTAGCCCTCACGGGGTCCCTGGTGCCTGGCAACGGTTAAAATTGAATTGGAAAATTTTCGGTTAAATGGCGGCATGAAACAAAACGATGTGTTAACGTTTCTGTCGACCGATTTGTAGTTTATTTGTTTTCGCTGCTGAAAAAACAAATTTGCAACATAATACATTCAATAAACAGGAACGAATCAATAATTCATTCGCCCCTTGTTTGCAGAACTGTTAACGACTACACAGAACCGACATCGCCCATTTTATATCATCAGTTTCGACAAAATGTAGGAATATATTACAGCAAAACTTGAAGATTTTCACTTTCCGACTTTCTCTGAATATGCGGAGATGTTTGGGGGTTCCATTTCAAACGAGCCAACTATTATATTTCTCATCCTGTAGTGATTGGAACAATTGATAAGACAGGTACAATGATTTGAAAATGGAAGCGATTTGGCCGTTACTATGTGATATGTAATTTTTTTCATTTAATTAACGTGTCTCGATTTCGTAGTGGCCATTGATACGTTTGAATTTGGGAGGCTTTTACTTGGTAAAATTCCATTATCAATAATGAAGAACAAGTACAGTGTTTTAAGGAATTTTACTTAATATTTGCGATTCGTAACGCGTTTCACTACACCGTAGCTTCTTCAGACGAATGAATGTACAGAAAATAAGAATGAGAATATAAATAGAAATGTTCTTGAGTAATTAAAACTTATTGGATTGCTTCTTCTTAAGTTGTTGTTTATGACAGGTATATCCAATGAAATTAAGGAATAGATTGTTCCCCGAAGAGATTCAATAGAGGCGAATCATCTCTTAGAAAATAATCACTCTTTCGATCCACAGTTTGAAATTTTGCATACAGATAATAAATATTGGAATGTAGATCTTTGGGAAACTTTAGAAATCAATAAATACAAACACTCAGGTAGACTCTTCAATGAACAAGTCGATTGACAGGTGGGGGGTTTTCAGCGGTCATAAATATGTGGGTCAAGTGTCAACTAGGTAAAAATGTGATTCTTGTTGGTGTAATTTAAAGAGATCCCTCTTCTCCCTCATCTGTTTTTCGGGAATACTTCGAAAATATCCTCTCATTTATCTCGCTTTAGTATCCAAATATCTTCATTACAGGTGATTTCAATATCAATCAGCTAGTTGATGTCACATTGGGATCCATTGCCTAGTAATATGACTTTAAGCAATTGATTACGCAACCTACGCGTATCACTAAGGCCAGCGAGTCTATCATAGATTTGATTTTCGTTAACGTTGTTGATAAAGTTGTGGATTCTGGTGTCCTGGATAGTGTTTGTTCTGATCACCAGTTGGTACACTGTTTGGCAAATTTCGCGTGCCGCTCTGTTCAGCCGCGCATCATTACATATTGAGACTTTAAGAACCTCGATTCCAACAGCATTGCTATCGACCTTCATGAGGCTGCTTGGGCCGATATACAGGGATATCCACCGGGACCGTCCGTTGAAAACTTTTCGAGTTCCAATTACAATATCGATTTTTGAGGAACATTTAAGAAGATTGTAGCCCGTAGATCTTTTGCACTACGGACACAATTTTTACTTGGGTGGATAGAAGAAGGATCAAGGAATTTTCTAAGCTGTCTACACATGTCAAATGTTCATTGCGTTGTTTTGTATGATTTTTTCAATTTGGCCTTTTTCAACCAGCAAAAACTCAACTTTTTCAAATTGCACGTGCCAATTTTTATATCGCCATCAGATGAAGCGTCAAATTTCAGATGGAATTGTATAAGCATGTACTATACCCATCTCTTATAGTTCCGAAATAATTTGGGAATATATTGGATTTTGATGATTTTGGAAGAACTAACAGAGAATATGAAGAGCTCACGAGGGGTAGTCCTCCCGATACAGTTTCAGTGAATTACCGCGAAGATAGCTTCTGTTGATGCGAAAGAGATCGCTAAGGTCCGTCCCGAATAGCCCGTTCATTGCACGATAGGTGGTAATCAGATCTCCACGCTCGCGACACTCAGAGAATGGCCTCAAACCAAAAAGTTCAAGCCTCTCCTCGTATGAAGGTCGAACAAAACCTAAGGAAAGTCTTGTCATTTTCCTCTGGAAGGACTCGAGAAAGTTTTTATCTCGAACCAGGGATGGGTGCCAAACAGGACCACCGTGCTCAAGGATAGGTCGAACGTAAGACGTGTACAGTAACTTGCACGTGCTGATGGAGCATCCGGTGAAAGATTTGCGTGGGAGATAGCATATCCGGTTCGCCTTCGATACAACATGTCTGACGTGAGCCGACCACGATAGGTCCTCAGAAATGATCACACTGAGGTCATTTTGTGGTTGCGTGGACTGAATGCTCGAACCATCTATATAGTACCGGTACCGGGGGTTATTATTGCCCAGATATAACACCTTGCACTTGCTTATATTTAGGTAAAGAAGCCATTCTCGAGACCATTCACTTATATCATCAAGGTCTTTCTGAAGTTGCAACGACGACGTCAAAGCATTGGTGTAAAACTTGAGATCGTCAGCGTACGATGCGTGAGCAGAGAGAAGGAGTGATGTTATGTCTACCACATATGCCAAAAAGAGAATAGGTCCCAGAACTGAGCCTTGAGGGGCCCCGCTAGTAACAGGTTTTGTAGATGAAACGGAGGAGCCTACTCTAACTGAGAATTCACGATCGCTAAGAAAAGCCCTTAGCCATTCCAGCAGACTACCTCTGATCCCCAGATGATCTAGTTTATGCAGCAGACGCTGGAGAGGAACACGATCAAAATCTATTGGGAAATCCAAGTATAATATGTCTATAGGTTCACCACGGTCTATCGCTTTTTTTTAATTTACGCACCTCAGAAGGTAAGTGACAATTGACCTACCTGGAAAGAACCCATGTTGGCTGGCAGGTATGACTTCATGGTTAGATGCATGAATGCTAGCACTCGTTTGTAGACGATCTTCTCTGCAATCTTGGATACAATAGGTAGGAGGCTTATTGGACTCTAATTAAAAGCAGAAAGTCGATCTCTATTCTTGAATATTGGGGTTATTCTAGCTGTCTTCCAAACGGTAGGTAATGTAGAGATCGTGAACGACAAGGCCAAGATTTTGGTTAATGGATAACTTAATGCAGGGGCTCATCTCTTGAGCAGTCTCGCAGATACATTGTCGACGCCTGGAGAGGTAGGAACGTCAAGCGAAGTTAGATAGCTCAGCACTTCCTCCTCAGAAAACTCGATTGATTCCAGCGATTGAAGGGCACAGGGCAATCGGACACGTGGAATTGGACCATGCGGTTCTACAGAATAGGAATCAGCAAGAACGTCGGCAAATATACTTGCTCACTCTGCACTACCATCACCAGTAGATCGACTTTAGAGCTGAGCGATGAACGTAGGTATTTGAAGAGCTTCTTGCGATCTTTGGAAGTCACAAGGTTCTCCTCGAAAGCTTTCTTGACCCTTCGTATGGACAAGGACAAGTGGTTGGCAAACTGCCTATGAGTATCATAGTTTAAACGTGATTTGCAGCGAAGGTAACGCTGCCAAAGGGATTATTTGCGCCTAAGTAAAGATAGTATCTGCTCTGTATTGTATTGGAGGTAACGACTTCGTCCGGGGTCGCGCAGAATGTCTCCCACATCAACTCGGCATCGTTAGATATCCAACAGTTCGTCCCAGTTGACAGTAAGCAATTTAGAGTGGACAGAGTGAAAATTAACAAAGGTAGATAGCTTGGTGGTTTGGCCATTGTGGATTATAGACGTGTTGAACTGTATTTTGGCAGTGATCACGACATGATCCGATCTTCCGATAGGGCTGTGGTAAGATGTGTTAGCAATAATATTACTGTCGTTTGTGAGTAGGAGATCAAGGGTGGAAGGATTCTGCCCAGGAGATGAACAATGTGGAAGATGAATAAGGAATAATAATGGACCTAACACAGATCCTTGGGGGATACTCATGTTAATTGACATGAGTTCCGAATTAGAGCTGTCGAAAGAAACAATCTGTTGTCCATCACTCAAGTATGAGTACAAAAGAGACAACGCAGAATCAGAGAATTTATATTTAATGAACTTACTTCTTCCTGAAAATATCGAGGGTGGCACAATCGAAGATATATGTCACAGAAAACTGCACCTGCATACTCGCCTCTCTCGAATGAATCATAAAGCTGCTCTACCAGATTTTACAGTCATTCTGGTTGATTTTCCCTTACGAAATCCGAATAGTGATTATAGATTATAAGAATGTCTCGATAACGGCGTGATCTACCAAAATAATGAAAGGTGTTTTGCAAACAAGAAACCATGCGGGACATAACTCATATCCGACTGAATCTCAGTCAGTATACGAAGTGCTCTTTTTTCGCTCCCTATTTCGAAACGAAGAAACATCGAAAACTACGTTTTTCCAAATTTTAGCCCATATTTCTTTCAATTCATTCGATTCGCCGTAAAAAAACTAAATGAAGCTTCCCATACATATCCTGTACTTGTGTGCTAGGTTGCTGGGTTGAATGTATCTCAAATGATTCTGGCCAGTAATAATTCGAATTTCGACGGAATTTCGGGAGCACTTCATCCATGTTTTATTATTTTCATCCAACTTCTTCTATACTACGCTCAGCTCAAATATGTAATTATATAACCTAACATCTTAGATGTAAGAGTTTTGTCATCAGCTAACATTGGAACAGACCACAAGCTCGCTCTAGGGAAACTGAAGATGACAACTCAATTAAAAAGAAAACACCATCTGTAAAAACTGAAAAATTTAACGTAGAACTTTATTCAAACCGTTGCAAACAGTATATAACTCGTAATCTAATATTGCAGCAAGATAACCCCGACATAGCATGGCTCAAACTAAAATAAAACATATACAAGGGTGCCACAGAGGCCTTGGGAACCCACACGGTATCACAGAACGGCAAACCTAATAATAAACCCTGGTTCACCACTGAAGTCAAAAACATTACAAAGGAAAAAAAACAAATATATCTAGAATATAAGAACCATCCGACACCAGAGAACCGAAATAGATACATAGAAATAAGAAATAGGGTGAATAACAGAGTTCGGAAAATTAAAGAAGAATACTGGCAGAGATTTAGTGCTGAAATGGAAGCGGATATATACGGAGCGCAAAAACGAATTTGGAAATTATTAAGGGTATGAAAAGGACACCAATGAAACTATACAACTGAAAACAATCACAAACGAAACATGGGAAAAATACTTCAAAAATCTTTACACCGAATCAGAATATGAAGAAGAACCCCCAGAAGAAGACTTAGAAAACGACATTATAAATGAACCGGTAACAATCACGAAAGAGCAAGTAGCTATGGCAATAAGTAAACTTAAAAATAGGAAAGCTCCAAATGAAGATAAGATAACAAATGAGATGATCAAATATGGCGGAGAAGCCATGAGAGAAGAGTACACAAAACTGTTTAACATCATAATTCAACACGGAAAAATACCAGAAGAATGGAAAAGAAGTGTAACAGTGCCTATCTTTAAAAAAAGGTCAACTATCGCGGAATAACCTTATTAAGAAACTGCTTACGAAAATGCCAATCAGCGAAGAGCAACAGGGCTTTCGAAAAAACCGGTCCACGGTCGATGCACTATTTATAACAAGGCAATTAGTAGAAAAGTCTCTTGAATATAACACTCCAGCATATCTTTGTTTCATAGACTTAACGAAGGCCTTCGACAGAGTCCAACTGAAGGATGTAATCAAGATGCTGGAAAACAAAGAGGTACCCAAAAAATATATAAGACTCATAAAAGATCTGAACACTAATACAACAACGCAAATACGAACAAACCACACCCTAACGCAGCATTTCGGAACAACGTCGGGCATCCGCCAAGGTAGTCTTAGCCCTCTACTATTTAATACTGTTATGGACCAACTTGTAGAGACCGTTAAAAACTTGGGACTAGGATACCGCATGGGAACCAACAAAATTAACATCTTATGCTATGCCGATGACGCCGTACTCATTGCAGAATCAGAAGACGACCTACAAAGAATGTTATACGCCTTTAGCAAACGCGCAAAAAATTTCAATATGGAAATCTCAACAAGTAAGACAAAATGCATGACCATAGCTAAGGAACCTCTGCGCTGCAAGTTAACAATAGACAACGCCACTATAGACCAAGTCATGTCATTCGAATACTAAGGTGCAAAATAACAAGCACAGGATACCTTGAAGATGAAGTGAGGAGACAAGTGAACAAAGCAGCTGCAGTATCGGGACATCTTAAACAACCAATTTGGAGAAATAGACACCTCAGTATACCATGCAAATCTACAAAACATGTGTGCGACCAATTAAGACATACGGGGCAGAAACAAGAGCGGAAACGTCGGTAACAAAGAGGATACTAAGAACAACAGAAATGAAAACGCTAAGAACTATAACCGGTTACACATTGAATGACAGACAAAGAAATACCGACATAAATGAAAAATGTGAAACAGACGATATTGTAAGATGGGTAAGAAAAAGAAGAAGAGAATGGAACCAGCATGTAAACAGAATGACCACAGATAGAATAGCCAAAATCGTATATAACAACATACCACACGGAAGAAGACCCGTTGGACGACCACCAAAACAATGGCGGGACAGTTGGCAATCAACTTCACAAGAACTGCTGCAGGGAAACCGGAACTGAACAGGCGTTACGCCTTCTACACGGTGAAGAAGAAGAAGTAACCTAACAAAAACAAATCGGCCGTAGTAAAATGACAAGTGACAAACTGACAGTTAAAGTTGAATAACTACATCATTTAGTATGGTTGCAAAAACTCTATTTGAAGGGACCGATTTTATCGTAAATTTAATTGAAGTTATCGGTAAAATTAACGAAATCGTTGAAGTTGTAGAAAATCTCTATTTTCTACATTTGTCAACTTTATTCGTCAAATATTTAAAGATCGGTAAGAGACATCGATCTATGAGCAAGAAGCGAATTTTATGGGACAGATCGAAGTATCCTAATTGTCATTTCACAAGTCGCCATAATGGCGTCGAAAACATTATCTGAACGGGTTCGAAGTGATATGATTCTTCTTCTTACGGTGCCTTATCCTTAAGGACGTTGGCGATTACATTTGCCCATCTTATTTTATTTGTTGCAGCTCTGAACAATTCTATAGAGCTCATATTAGTCCATTGACGTAAGTTCTTAAGCCAGGAGTTGCGTCTTCTTCCCGGTCCCCTTTTGCCATTGATTTTTCCTTCGATGATAAGTTGAAGCAGTTCGTACTTTTGGTTTCTCATAATGTGACCGAAATATTGCGTCTTTCTTTCTTTTATTATCTGCACAAGTTCTCGATCCTTTCTCATCCTCTGCATAACTTCTACGTTTGTCGTATGACTCATGTAAGATATTCTGAGCATTCTACGGTAGCACCAAAGTTCGAACGATTCTATTCTTTTTTGTGTTGTTTCCGTCATTGTCCATGCTTCAACGCCATATAGCACGGTGGAGAAAACGTAGCATTTCAGTATTCGAACTCTTAATGATATATTATATTTAGTTGGCAGTTGAATAGTATTTTTTGCATTTTAAAAAATATAGCTCGTGCTTTTTCCAGGCGTGTTTTTATCTCTAGTGAGTGATCCCTCGTTTCATCAACGCTACTTCCTAGGTATGTTATTTTGGTTACTTGTTCTAATTCTGTTCCGTTGACCCTAATTCCGAACTTTTTGTTTTGGTGTTTGCTGATAGCCATCGTTTTTGTTTTTTTTGTATTTAGTTTCATTCCAAATTCTTTACATGTTATCATCACTCGGTTCATTAGGCGTTGTAGTGCTTCAGCGCTATCTGCTAGAATAACCGTGTCATCTGCGTATCGCAAGTTGATAATGCATTGTCCATTTATTATTATGCCATCCGAGGTATCCTTCCCAAATAACTCTTCCGAAAAAACGTTAAACAACATCGGGGAAAGAACACATCCTTGCCTTACTCCTTTCTCGATGTTAATGTCTTCAGACGTCTCTCCATCGATTCTAATTTTAGCCTTTTGGTCTTGGTAAAGGTTTGATATGATTCTCAAGTCTTTGTCGTCTATGTTACAAGACTTGAGAATTTCTATTAGTTTATCGTGTTTCACCAGGTCGAAAGCCTTTTGAAAGTCTATGAAACACAGATATACATCAGAGTCTACATCCCTACATCTTTCAACAAGCACACGTATTGAAAAAAGTGCCTCTCTTGTTCCAAAGCCATTCTTGAAGCCAAATTGTGTTCGTCCCGTGTGTTCGTCCAATTTATTATAAATTCTATTGTGTATTATCCGGAGGAACAATTTCAGTATATGATTCATTAGACTAATGATCCTATATTCTTCACATTTCCTGGAGTTCTTCTTCTTTGGTAGTGGTATAAACACCGATGTCAGCCAGTCTTTTGGTATTATTCCAGTTTCGTATATTTTATTAAATAAGTTCTTCATAACATCGATGTGTTCGTCTGAAATTATCCTTATAATTTCAATTGGGATATTATCTTCTCCAACAGCTTTTTTGTTTTTTAGTTGTTTTGTTGCTTTAATAATTTCCTCCTTTATGATGTAGGGTCCAGACGCTACTTTCTGTACATCTATGCTTTGTCTCTCCTGGTCTTGAAACATGTCTTCTATGTATTCTTTCCACCTGTTTATTTGATCTTTTATATTCAGTAGGGGTTTCCCATGTTTATCTTCGACGAAAGATGAAGAGGATTGCTTCCACATTCCAGCTCCTTCTTTTATTTTTTGTGTAAGTTGAAAGTATCATGTTTTTGTTCTAGTTTCTCAATTTCTTCACATCTTTCGTTTAGCCAGGTAACCTTAACTTCTTTGATTTTTATTTTGATATTTTTATGTATTTGTTTATATCTTGTTTCGTTTTTATTTCTGAATTTTCTTCTCTCTTCCATCATGTCCAAGATTTCTTCTGTCATCCAAGATTGATTCTTTTTCCTGGTCTCCTGCTTAAGGTGCTTCTCTGTAACATTTTTTAGTGTTGTTTTAATCTTTTGCCAGTCTTCTTCAGAAGTTTGCGTCGGCTTTAATGGTTTTTCGTTTATATATCTATGTATTTCTTCCTTTATTTTATTGTACGTAGATTCCTCTTTCAATTTATCGGTGTTAATAATAGTTGCTTTCTTATTTCCTTTGGTTCTTTTAAATTCTACCTTTATCCTTGCTAGAAGAAGATTGTGATCGGTAGGAATGTCAGCTCCGGGGTATGTCTTGTATGATTTTACTGCATTTTTGTACCTTCTGTTAACAATTATGTAATCAATTTGGTTTCTTGTGATGCGTCCGTCTACTCCATCTGCTGGTGACTTTCATGTATATAGTCTTCGTGGTGGTAACTTGAAAAATCTGTTCATTATACTATATTGGTTTTCTTTACAAAATTGTATTAATCTGTCTCCCCTGTCATTTCTTATACCGAGGCCAAACTCACCCATCGTGTCATCTTCTCTTCCCTTTCCAATCTTGGCGTTGAAGTCTCCGAGAATTATGTTGGTTTCATGTTTCTTTGTTTGGAGTAAAGTTTTACTTAAGTCTTCGTAGAATTGTTCTACTTCCTCCTCTGTACTTTGACTTGTTGGGGCATATATCTGTATAATATTCATATTGACTGGTCTGCTGTTTATCTTTATTAGCATTATTCTATCTGACACTGGAAGAAACCCAGTAACTGACTTCGCAGTTTCATTGGATGTAAGTATAGCAACACCATTCTTGTTTTGTGTCGTTTCATCTCCGGAGTAGTACAGTGTATAGTTACCTATCGTAATAGTACCTGCATGTGGCCACCTTACCTCGCTGCAACCAAGAACATCTATTTTGAGCCTCTCCATCTCCTTGATCAAATTTGCAGCCTTAACTGCTTCGTACATGCTTCTCACATTCCATGTTCCAATTCTTTTAGTTTTTAACCGGGGAATTCTTCGCACCCACTCCTCATTTAAGAGGTGCCTGGGACTGAGGGCCATTGTTTTTGTTCCATGAGCATATGTAATTTTCCTGGGGATATCTTATGAACTTTAATACAGTGGTTTCCCGTTGCCTTCTGTATTCTTATGCCGCTGATTACTTATTGGTAATTCCTCCGCCTTCGAGGCCGATTTCTCAACCTCAGGACAAAAGAGTGCCCTTTCCTCCACTTGTTCATCCGCCCGTAGCCGTTGACAAGCTGAAGGTGGATCGCTTATTCTTTACCTTCGCCCCTTACACCCTGTGATATGATTACCAATATTAAATGTAACACCCTGTTGATTTCATTGAAGTTTTGTAACAGTCCGATTTCTCGAATTAATCATTCATATCTTTTAAACTCAGTTTTCATAATTGTATTGATAATTCAATCTCATTTCATCAAGTAAATATTCAGTTCGAAATTCAAATTAGGAATCTACAGTTAACGATACCCAATGAAAATTATAGTTATATCCGTAAGGTGTCGCTGATATTGATCTAGGTTGTTCGCCGGTTAATTGTGAAGTCAGTACTTGAAAGAAGATCGTTTTCTCGTTTCTGTGGGAGAACGGAAAGCAGTACTCATTCTATGTTTCGTTTCCACTTTATTGTTGTGAGGAAAATATTGTCGCTTTTTTATTAATTTTTTTTGAATATCAATAGTTTTTTGATAGAACCGAGTCTATATAAGTTCGGAATTCATTAGATTCTTTCTCTTGTCCATTTAGAAATCTTCGGAATCATTTGTTTTTTTTTGTTGGAGCTGTGTTGTAGCGATTGGAGTGAAAAATTTGCAGAAATTGAAATTAAGTATTCATTGATTTTCTGGATAAATTCCAATCGTCTGAGGCGTATAAGTAGTCGGTAATTTTGCCGTATTTCCTCGACAACCATTTCAATTAGCAAGTGGAGAGATTTCGAATTTTCTTTTGTAAATTAACCTAGATCGATATCTGGTATTCCAAGGGTAAGTCAAATTCATTCTGTTTATTTTAAAAATATATATTCGAGAGATATGGTATTGTTATAGATTTTTTTTGTTCACCGTCAAGGATATTTGAGTTTTCAACTTTATGCCAAACCTTGTTATCTTACGTCTGGGGTAACCACGTTTTTGGGGAAAAAGTCTTGCCACCTAGGGCAGTCACGTTGCGAACGATATTCAGCCAAACAAATCACCTGTAAGCTGTACGATACAGGAATACCAGAAAACTGATGTGAAATACCAAATCGAATCATCAGGGGAATTAATCTCATTCCTAAAAGCTAAGTGTTTCTCTGAATCATCAAATTTTTCTTTTCTATCTTTTTTAATTGTTGACAAAGCTCTATCATTGAGTTTCGCTTTGTTGAAAAGCTCAGATTATTTTAAATTGAGAATTTGTACTATGTAATTTGAATTCATCTCATCTGAAACTCATTTTATTGTTAGTGGTTAATCTTTTTAGTTGAGTTATTTTTTTGTATTATATACTTTGATTAGAGTTAGTAAATTATTAATCAAATACTGTGATTTTGGATATTTATCTTGTAATAAAGCTAGTTGATTGAAGTGATGAGTATTATTCCTAAGGCTATATCTAGGACCTAGGCTCTAGACACTGAGAATAAGGGACTCTCATCTAGCTAGGCATAGGTATTAATAGGTAGTGTCAATTGTAATTTTCTTCAACTAGCCTTTTTATAATTTAATCTCATTACACGTCATTAGCTAAGTTTCGTTGTTCCAGTAGAATTGAAATATTTCTCCAATTTTAGAGAAAATTAGAAACAAAACCATTGCAGTTTTCAACTGAAATCTAACATATTTCATTAACCATAATTGTATCAATTTTTTCACATTAATTCAGACGTTAATCGCCTACTATTCAGAATTGTCTCTGAGAATTCTACTGAAAACTAAAATTATTCCAAAATATGTACTTTTTAATGAAATACTTAAAGTGTGATAAAAACGTTCTAGTAGCATATTGAAAGAACTACCTTTTCTTGTTCTGATGATGTATTTAGAATTTTGCTTAACGAATATACAAGGTGTTGTTTCATCGTCTATTCATAAAATTGAATTTACACAAATTTTCTCTGCAAATAGTTGGCATATTAGGTTACTCACAATCCTGAAATTTTGATTGAAATCGGATCAGCGATGTCAGAGTTATGATGTCTGGAAAATTTAGCCACTTCACACTAAACAGCCTGTATATGCGAAATAGAGTTGCGTAAGTTAAAGAGATGTATCATTCCAACACACCAGGAATGTTGCCTACTTCCACCGAAAATACCCCCCTCTCCTCCTGAATCACCATGTATATAAACTTTCATCAAGTTATGCCTTTTTCAATCAAATTAATAAGAACGTCTACATGACTTCCGAATCCTCTCTCTTGAATCAATAAAATTCTATGTATACTTCAAATATAGCAACCCAAAACAACCTTAATTCTAAATCAGTAATAATGTTCTGTTAAGATGGAATGGCCCTAATCGCAAGAGAGCATCTCGTAACGTTTCAAACTTAGCTTTTAGTTTTCCTTCCCAGAGGGATAATTTTTCATCAATTTCTTATGAAGTTTAAACTTTCTTGCGAATGGTAAATGTGTAATTTTCTTCACTGAAACTCTATGCCATGATAAATTCTGTACTTATATTTTAATCATCCCGAAAAGCACACCGCATCAAAATAAACTATTTCTGTAGATTTTTATAAAGGTGCCATCTGAACTGTATTGATTATTGTAGAAAAAGTAAACATGTTAAAATCAGAAAATTTATGAATGTACGTTAAAGTCATCTTAACTAAAATATTTTCATATTTCAGCATAATAAAGAATTAAACTATATATTATATTATCACAAAAAGTTTGAAAATCAGGACACCAAGTATTGAACTGAATGAAACATTTCGGGGGTGTTTCATGGGGGTAAGTTCCTGTGCTTCATATGTTGTTTGGAAAAGGTTATTACAGTCGTTGTTGCTGTTTTTCGATTGTTTAACATACGTTTTCATATTATTGTTTGCTTATGCAAATTTCATAATTTCTCCACGTTTTCGGATATATCACAATTAATCATACTATAAATTCTGAAAACCTAAAAATACTATATTTCTGCAACAGTTTACGAAACTCTTGGAGTGTTTTAACAAATTAACAAAATTATATATATATATATATATATATATATATATATATATATATATATATATATATATATATATATATATAATTCGATATTGAGTTTTCTTTTTGGGGTTTGATGTTTATAAGAATATTCAAACACTATCTAAAATAGACGTTTCGGGATTTTTCTTCACTTCTTCAGTTTTCAATCTACATCATTACAGAAATATACATTATGATTCATATTAAATTATTCTTGAAACGTATGTTACCCACTAATCTTTCGATGATTGTTTTATTTTTAATTGTAAGAATTGTGGAAACGTCGTATTTTGGAGATGTCAGTTTTCGGAGGTTATGTGTGTTGAAGTTTTCTATGGTGCTGTTTTCTTTGTGGACTTTTCAGGTGTTTCTGGGATCTGTTTGTACCGTGTTCTCGGTATCTACTGTGATTGTTAACCTTTTCGAAAAGTTTTTCGTTTGGGTCCTGTTTTGTAAAATATCTATGTCTGTATGGAGCTTAGTGTCTTTATGTCTTTCCGGTAATTTACAGAATTGTCTATGTTTTTTTGAATGTGTATCATCTCAAGTATTTCTCTCTTTTTTCTATCGTGTTCTTTGTCAAGAATTTTCTTCTGGTCATAGTCAAATTCTTGTTTTTCTTATTTTTTGTGTTTGTTTAGTACAGTGCTGTCGTATTTTGCGTACTTATGGGGTTTGAGACGTTCTTTGAGGTGTTGTCCTGTTTTTCCAATGTAGACCTTTCCGCAGTTCTTGCAGGGTATGGCGTATACTACGTGAGTTTTCTCAATGTGCGGTATTTTGGATTTTAGTTTAGTATGTTCGTATCTTATTTGATTCATGGCTGGGTAGGCCATTTTGAAGTAGTAAGGATTGAGGATGTTCTTGATGGTTTCTGTTAGTTGAGGTATGTTTGTGATCGTTATGTATCGTGTGGCGTTAGTAATGTCGTTTTTTTGTTCTGTGTTGTACAGTATATGTGTTCGTTCTTTGATGATTTTGTTGTATACGTTTTCTGGGTAGTCGTTCATTCTTAGTAGGTCTTTTGTGTCCTTAAGTACGTCTTTTCTTAATTGTGGTGAGAAGAGTATCAGTGCTCTGTCAATATATCCCTTTATATTGCATTTTTTCTGGGTAATGATTTCAATTGTAGTTCTCGTTAATAATTTATTGTCTTTTCGTGTTATTGTTATGTTAAGGAACTTGATGCTGTTATTTTTCTCGGTTTCTAAAGTAAACTGCAACCTTTTGTGGAACTCATTGAAGGTTTTAAGAATTTCGTCTACTTCGTATTTGCTCATTATTAGTAAACAGTCGTCTACAAATTTTTGAATAATGTTATGTCTAAATTTGTATTATTCAAAATTGATTCTTCCAAATATTTCATGACCATTTGGACTATTACACTAGATATGGGACTTCCCATTGCAATTCCATCTATTTGTTGAAAGAAAAGGTTACCGAATTGAAAATAGTTTGTATCTAATATATATTGTGAAACTTCAACAAATACGAAGTAGACCAAATTCTTATAACCTTCAATGAATTCCACAAAAGGTTGCAGTTTACTTCAGAAACCGAGAAAAATAACAACTTCCTTGACATAACAATAACACGAAAAGACAATAAATTACTAACAAGATGGTACCGAAAAAGAATAAACGAAGATAACATCTTAAACTACAATTCAAACCATCACTCATCCTAGAAAAAAAAATAAATTATAAAAGGATATATTGACAGAGCACTGAAACTCATCTCACCATAATTGAGAAAAGACATACTAAAGGACACAAAAGACCTACTAAGAATGAACGACTACCCGGAAAACGTATACAACAAAATCATCAAAGAACGAACACATATACTGTACAACACAGAACAAAAAAAAAACGACATTACTAACGCCACACGATACATAACGATCACAAACATACCTCAACTAACAGAAACCATCAAGAACATCCTCTAACCTTATAACTTCAAAATGGCCTACTCGGCCATGAATCAAATAAGATACGTACATACAAAACTAAAAATCTAAAATACCGCACATGGAGGAAACCCACATGGTATACGCCATACCCTGCAAGAACTGCGGAAAGGTCTACATTGGACAAACAGAACAACACCTCAAAGAACGTCTCAAACCCCATAAATACGCAAAAAACGACAGAACTGCACTGAACAAACAAAAAAAAAAAAAAAACAAGAAGTCTGTATATATATTCTTTATAAAAGAGAGGATTTACAAAATTTGAATAATTGTGTTTGCAATAAATGCTTATATCTATAATTTTTGTCTGTAAATGACCGGAAAGACATAAAGATATTAAGCTTCATATACATAGATCTTCTACAAAACAGGGCACAAAAGAAACACGTTTCGAAAAGGTTAGCAATCACAGTAGATACAGACAACACGGTACAAATAGATCCCAGAAACACCTGAAAAGTCCACAAAGAAAACAGCACCATAGAAAACTTCAACACACATAACCTCCGAAAACTGACACTCCAAAACACAAAGTTTCCACAATTCTTACAAATAAAAATAAAACAATCATCCAAAGATTAGTGGGTAAGATACATTTTAAGAATAATGTAATATGAATCGTAATGTATTTTTCTGTAATGTTGTAGAGTAAATACTGAAGAAGGAAAGAAAATTCCCGAAACGTTTATTTTAGATAGTGTTTAAATATTCTTATAAACCTTGAACCACAAAAAGTAAACTCAATATCGAAGTGAAATATAAAAGGTTAAAAATACAAAAAATACTTATATATATATATATATATATATAACTCTAACGATGCAAGGCCAACAAATTGCATCCAAAGATTGGATGTACCTTCTCGGAGTAACGGTCAACTCCGGGTTTTTCTGGCATGAACATGTATCGGCAATAGCTTAGTCTACATCAGCTGGACCTAGTTGTCTTTTCAGAGCCAAGCGACATTTCACGTCATCTCAGCTGTTGCTTCTATATAAGGCGCAGATTCGATCTGCTTTCGAATATTCTTCCCATGTATGGGGTTCTGCGCCCAAACATTCGCTGCAAATGTGTGTACAAAAACGGGCTGTATGCCTAACCGACCACCCGGAGATCACCAGCGATCTCCAACCGCTGGCTCTCAGAAGACAAGTTGCTGATCTTTCTCTATTTTTGCAGATACTTTCACGAAAGATGCTCCAAGGAGCTGAAAGACCTTGTTCCGGGAAAACTCATGTTTTGCCGAACACTAGCCTGGCAAGGAGTTCTCATCATATGGCGGTACATTTAGCGACCCCTCGAATCTCTCTTGTTTACAAGGCCGGTGAGCTGTGGAACTCGATTCCATCCAACATCTTACAATTTAGCCCTCCTCAAGAAGCGAGTAAACAGACACCTCACTTCATCCCAGGCGTCTAACTGGTTGCAGCAATCCATTGAATGGTGTATTCAAATTATCAGATTATTGTAGACATTCATAAATCCATCAACGTCAGCTCTTGAATTCACTGTCTTAGGTTCTTTTTGGATTTCGATCATTTCTAGAATGTTTCTTTTAAAGCCGTTGCTTTCGGATGCAAGAACTCGTACATCAGCAAGATTGCATCCGAAAGTTACGACTTTAAAAGAAACCTTCTAGAAATGATCGAAATCTAAAAAGAACCTAAGACAGTGAATTCAAGAGCTGACGTTGACGGATTTATAAATGTCTACAATAATCTCATAATTTGAATACACCCTTCAATAGATTGCTGCAACCAGTTATATTCGAATATTAATGGTTATTGCCTGTTATTGTTTGTCTTGCTTTTTTATAATTGTTTTGCCATTGACAATAATGTTTTAAAGAGAGTATGTGTAAGGTGAATAGCTTTTAACGTAAGAATTGTATTATGTGTTTTACTGAAATTATGATTTTTGTTTGAGATAATAATTGTGCAGAGATGAACGTTTTCTGATGATGGCCCTGTGCCGAAACGCGTAAAAACACTCTGCAAATTATAAGTTTTTAACCTCAAATACTTTCCGTTCTCTTTACCCCGATTTCCCAGTAAAAATTGTTTATTTTTGAAGAAAGGTTAGAATAAAATCAACTTAATCATATATATATATATATATATATATATATATATATATATATATATATATATATATATATATATATATATATATATATATTCAGTTGATTTTATTACTTTATATATATTTATATATATAGTGATTAAGTTGATATATATATATATATATATATATATATATATATATATATATATATATATATATATATATATATATATATATATATATATAGGAAAGATCACCTCTGATTATATAAAGATTTCCAATATCGAAATCGAGCCAATGCATCAAGGAGATACATATAAATATCTTGGATTTTGTCAAGAGAAGACAATTAACCATAGCAGCACTAAAGAAAGTATTAGAAGTTCATATTACAAAAGACTTAGAATTATCATCTAGAGTTATTTAACTAGTAAAACCTTTTCAGAGCTATCAACTCCTATGCTGTTCCTATTCTTACATCTTCTTTTGGAATTATTAAATGGTCTAAAACTGATCTAAATGAATTACAATGTCAAACGAGGAAAATGCTCTGTAAATATCATAAGCACCACCCAAAGTCAGCTGTTCAGAGAGTTACACTACCTAGACATCTTGGAGGTCGTGGATTAATTGATTTGAATAATCTTCATAGTGAACAGATTTTTCATCTAAGTTCCCATTTTCATGATAAACAGAGAACGTCTAAATTACATGATATTGTTGTTGCTTCAGATTATAATCTTACATCTCTGAACTTGACAAGGCAAAAAGTAGATTTTGATATATTTGATGATAATTCTAAAAGAGAAAGTTGGATGCAGGAGGAATTACACGGAAAGCACCTAAAGAATTGAAAAATGATTATATTGATGAAATCGCATCGAATAAATGGTTAGTATCTGGAGAATTGTTTGCTGAAACAGAAGGCTTGGCAATTGCGAGCCAGGATCAGGTTGTTTTCACGAGGAATTATAGAAAACACATCATCAAACAAAATATAGATGATTCTTGCTGTAGATGTTTCTGTTCTTCAGAAACAGTTTTCATATATTATCATCTTGCTCAGTCTTTGCTTCAACAGATTATTTAGAAAGACATAATGCCGTCGCTAATATTATTAATTTTAATCTAGGAATTAAACATGACCTAATTCCCAAAAGAAAAGAATTTCACAAATATGAACCTGAGATTATTTGTGAAAATGACAAATATAAACTTTATTTTGATAAAACAATTCTTTGCAACAGAGCTGTAAAACACAATAGACCAGATATCATTCTTAATGATAAACAGAATCAAATAACATATATAATTGATATTGCTATACCCGACACACATAATATACAAAATATATACAGTGAAAAAATTTCTAAATATATGATGCTTGGCGACGAGATTAAAAAATGTGGAAAATGAAGAAAATATTTATTCTACCGATTATTATTTCCACAACAGGTGTTATTCCTAGAAATCTTCACAAAAGTATTGAGATTTTTGGTCTGAAAAAAATTTGTTTGAACAGTTACAAAAGATAACAGTCATCAAATCTTGTAATATTCTTTGTAGGTTTCTTTCCGAAAATAATAATGAGGTAGAGTCATAGGTTTTCTCTTCAGTTTATACTGCTCAGAATCTCATTTCATATTTTATTTATTTGTTTATATAAATGTAATATAATTAACTGACAATTTTGTCATATATATATTCAGAGCAGTATTCTATTCGATCGTTCACCACTTCACACAAAGGAAACTATTAATGAGTAACATTCAGTGTTACTTGACTAAGGTCCGTACACTGGATTTTTTCCGAGGAGAAAGCCTCTGACACCACTCGTTGGTACATTGATATCATTGTCTGATGATGCTATAATATGTATGTATTCTGGTAGATTGATATATTCTCATAAAATTTAACGTTATCCTAATATATAATTATTCCAGGATATGTTTTGATTATAATCATTGCCTGGCAATGGTATTAATTACCGGGTGGTGGATTTATATTTTTCATGAAATCAGTTTGATTGCATGAACAGATATATGGGAAACTCGTCGGGGTAAAACCCTATATATATATATATATATATATATATATATATATATATATATATATATATATATATATATATATATATATATATATATATATATTCATCGTTCTGTTAAGTAAGTCAACTAAAATAATTGGGAATGAAGAAAAGAATAGCCAGCAATATAGTGTGACCATGTTTATGGTGGAATTGATACTTTTAAAATGGGAATTGAGAGGAAAACTGGATTGTTGGATTTTTACCGCGTGTTTGTTTGAGACCTGCCTGCTAGGCGGCAATCAATTGTATTGCGCTTGGGGCGTGAATTCGTCCAATAATTTCAAGAAGTGAGTTATAGTTGCCTTATATATTATGTGAAATATTCATTTGATTTCCAATTTTTTTTGTACTCACATAAGGATTCGAATAAATACAATTCAAAACAGCTTCGTCAATATCTGGAGTTCTCATAGTTTGAGTTGCACCTTTTGAATGATTATTTGCAGTAAAAGTACCAGTTTTCCTCAACCTTCTGAGGATATTTGAGAATGTTCGCCTGTCTGATGTCACTCGCTTTGGAAAGCGCACCTGATATAATCGCCTTGCTTCTGTTGTGTTTCCGTCAGAAGACGAGAATTAGCCATTTTTTCTTACAGCAAAAGTCTTCAAAGTAATCGTCAATTTAATAAACAATTCGAGCAGACAATGGTTAAACTTTAGCAACTGTCCAAATAAATAAATAAATGAGAAAATTAAAGCCTACTAGTCATTTTTATTTATAAGTGCTTTCATTTCAGCGAATGCTTAGAATCGCTTAATAAGTTTTTTGCTCGAGTACGGTTGGAGATACCAAAAAATTACAGGTGTCAAGAAGTTTTTGAATTAAACGAACATGACGAAAACCAATGGCTGATCAGTGGCGTACTGTAAGAAAATTTAAAAGAGCGAAGGAAGACATGGCTCCTGAAAAAAAAACACCTTGTAGAAATCTTTCCGGAAATTTCAACACCCTGTAGCTCCATAATGAAGCTTTTGCGGACCTATGTTTATATGAACATTATTTCTTAAAATTCCAGTAGATTTACCTCCTCAAGTTGTGACATTCTATTATGTAACACACTGTTTATTATCTGTATAACGAATTGTGGGTTACCTTTCACAAGAAAAGATTCTGATTTTTACAATATTGCTAAAATATTTCAGTTAAGTTAACATATTATCAGAAAATTTAAGTTAGTTATACGACATCATTGAATTATCACCTGAATATCGAGATATATGATATTCTTGAATTAAATGACCCTTTTAGGTTCTTTAGCCTCCATACAGCCAATTCAGACTCTCAACAGCATTCCATTCGAAAAGTTCATGATTATCACGCCAGTGATTTGTTCTAAAACGATTTAAGGTACATCAAATCTTTCTACCGATGACATATTGTAAAGAAGTGGTATAATCATTTCATTTTTCTGTTATAAACTTCTAAAATCAATAAATTACAACCAACATCGAATCATTCTGTTATAATTGAATTTTCTTTAATGTCTTTGTCGTTTCGAAACTGATTGAAATTCATTTGATAATTTAAAAATTATGTTAATTCTGTTACTTGACAATCTTCCATTGTAATAATCTCTATTATGGTATAACTTTCCCCTTCAAAGCGCTTCCAATTATAGCATGCAAAATTATTTGAATAGTGTTAGGAAAATTCATCGCTCCTCGAACGATTCGAAATATAAAAATTCAATCCCTTTGTCGGTTTCCACAGTGATGAATCAATCCATATTGATGGATTTCAGTTCAGAATTGGGAATGTACAAGAGGTATTGAAATTATTTCAACGAAACGAGAATTAAATATTCCTGACTTGTTGAATTTCAGTGGACGTTACAAATCATACATACCAGGTGTCCGTATATCCGTAAACCAAACTGTAGGAGATTATTCTTCAAAGCATTGAGAGAACTGCGCTGTATATCTTGAGATGCAAGAAATAGACGATGCGTATGATGCAGGTGGTGTTTTTATGATCAAAGCAATCTACACCAATGCACTTCTATCTAACCGAAACTTCCACAACTGAAAGAATCGAAGCCAATCATTATTGAGAATGCCCTGAAAGAGCGATTAATTGCCTCATCGATCTCTTTATCAATCGTGAAACGTCAACCGAGTGTATGGTTTTTATGTCACATTCATATGGTGTTTGGAATATTGATAATATCCTTATATTTTCGCGATGTGTATACTTGATAGGGTGTATCGTTTTCGACTTTTTTTCGAAATTCAAATAAGTATAGTGCGGAAAAGTTGCATTTGGTGGCACCGAGCATCTGTGATTTTTTTCAGAAATTTTGAACAATACCTAGGGGTCGCGCAATGCCCTTAAAGTTTCTTATGTTGTGTATAGGCAACCCGCACAACAATCTTGCGTTTTCAAGCTGTTTTAGGGTTCTAAAGTCACATTTCTGAACTCTTTCTCTTGTTTTTAGTTGTTTTTTTTATGGAGTATAAATGAAAGAAGGATTTCGCTGTATTGTTAGGCTCTTTTTTTACTTTTATTGTACAATACAATATTAGAGTTAAACATCATTATAAATTAAAATTTTAATTATAATATTTGCTTTGTTGGGATCAAATGATAATGGAAGATTAATACAATTAAAGCCAATTGAATATTATTACAAACAGGTGTTGATAAAGCATGGATACAATTTAACGTTAATGCAGCTTTGGAAAAATTAAATTTTGAAAATCAGAATTTCCTATGGACGCTTCCGCTCTTCTTGTGCAACAGCGTAGTCCTTTTTGGTATGTAGAGATGGCATCCGTTGTCTGGACTCCAGTTTTGCTTTCACGTACGGGTCACGAGATTGGAGCCCAAAAACCGACGAAGAAGCTTCTGTTACTAATTTTACCAGATTTTCGACAGCCTGAGCGTGGCAGGGGAAAGCGGTTAATTCCTTATCACAGAATGCTCGACTCCTAATATTTTCTTCTATTTCTTCGGGTGATAGTGATCGGGTTAGAGGAGGCTCGGTCACAGGGTGCGAAGACCAGTCTATGAGATCGTAGTAGTGCTCAGAGTTGAACTTCAATTTGGGCAATTCGAAGGAGCGTATTCCCTTCCGTGTTGTCTTCGTCGATCTTGCCTTTTTATTCTTCTCCGAGCAAGAGCTCTCGTGTCGGGAATGCCATCGTTGATCATCATAGCGAACAGTACAGTCTCAGGGTGTCCAAAATAGGCATTGTTCTGAATAACCTTGTCCACAATATTCCGCAAATTGAGAGGCAGGTAGCGTGACAGTCGAATCAATTTCCATAAATGTATTGGACCCTGGGCAATCGAGGGTTCTTTTTTTACTGAGTACCAAACGGGAGCGTAAACTTTCATTACATACGAAGCCAACTGGCGAAGCGCCTCCGAAGGCTTTTCGGTACTAATGTATAGTCGTAATACTCTACTAGCTGTTGTTAACCACCTAGATTGTACAACGGGGCATGTTTTCTGCTTGCTGAGTTCTTTTGGACAATGTCGACTTGAGATAGCGGTACATAAACGTAAGAGGTATTTCTGATCGGTGCTAATATCTGTCAAACCTTCCGTGTCTTCTATCCAATCAACGGGGATGGCGTCAAACTTCGTCACTCGTAGATTTTCGCATTGTAAAATAGCTTCTCCAATGGGTCCACCGGTTGCTTGTGGATTATCGCATGAGATGTCGGAAAGGTAGCTCGTTCAAATGGAGTTGACAAACAACATGCTGCACTGGAGCGTTGATAGCTATCTCTATGAGTCGCATCACACCTTGGATCCGACCAGTATTGACGTTAGTGCCGTCACATCCCAGCACTGTTAATTTAGAAATATCGATTTTCTGTTGATCAAAAAAAATCGCATACTTTTGACGAAATCATCAGCGGACCCTGATGAAGGTGAAACATGGCCAAGAAACTTCGACCCTGGTTCTTCTACTAAGCAAACATGTTCCTCAGTCTCGTCTTTGCGATAAAATCGACTTCCTTTCTTCTCTTCTTTAAGAGTTCGGTCCTTACGTCCGTCAAAATACAGACCTTCAATAAATTTGGTTTCGGATTCAGTATTCCTTTGAAATTTTTTTTCAACTCGCCCATAGCTCTTGTGACTTTGCTCTTATCTATAACTTTTTCTTTTTCTTCTAAGGAAATTATACCAGCGTCTTCTAAAGCGGCGCTTGCTATCAACGCAACATATCTTCTTGATACACCGGATCTGTATGCAGCTGACGCCACATTTTTGATGGACAAACGTGTGTTTCTAAATGTCGAGGTTTGTGGTTCAAAATCGGAATCGTTATTGCTGGTATCCTGATGACTCGAGGAAGACTCTTCTGCTTCTGACGCTGTTTGCTCTTCTAGCTTGGGACGCTTGCGCAATACTGATATTTATAATTTCTTGTTTTCTTCCTCTAATTCGTTACATCGTAGTCTTTTATTCCTTTATACCACAAAGACAACAAATACACATAAACAAACTGCAAGAAAATCGACTTTAGACCTCTGAGAACACTTGAAATCGCGAAATTGTTGTGCGGGTTGCCTATATACAACAGAAGAAACTTTAAGGGCATTGCGCGACCCCTAGGTATTGTTAAAAAATTCTGGGAAAAATCACAGATGCTCGGTGCCACCAAATGCAAACTTTTCCGCACTATACTTTTTTGAATTTCGAAAAAAAGTCAAAAACGATACACCCTAATACTTAAGCTACAATATGGCGAATGCGCCAGGTCGAATGTATAAAAAGTGCATCTAAATTGTCGCACTCAATATTATTTTTTAGAATTCTGAAGATGTCAAAGCTGTGAATGAAAACGTTTCACTCAATTTGAGAATTATTTCATTGAATATCATAATTTGAAAAAAAAATAATTTGATTTAAAAGAAAATTTCTCAGAAATATTTCTGACCTTTCAGTTTCTTCGATTAAAATTCCCATAAATGCGGAGAGATTTCATCCCATATCTGTGGAAGAACTTCTTCAATCTTCAGAAAAGTTACTAGGAAATATAGAGAGCTGAAGTTGCATTCCATATACGTTTGCCATGTCATTTGCAAAAGCTGAACGAAGTTCATTATCATAAATTGAAATATACTTATCACTCACCACGAATCTGACGCAGACATCCTTAAATAAATCAAGTGATTCTTCAGCGAGCTTCGTCGCTAATTTTATAACTTTTGTCGTATATGTCACTCAGTCCATATGATATTTTGTACAGAGTATATGGACAAAGTGAATTTTTGTTGTTCTTAGTAAAATTAGAATTAAAATTCTCTGTATTTTTTTCTTCCTGAATGCCTGTCACATTTCATAGGTATAAAAACAAAGATTACTGTTGAACAATATAAATGAGCTGTGATTGAAAAGTAAAAAGTCATTGATCAAAAACTAACAGAACATCATTTTGTAAGATCGCCTCTATATAACCTGTATAACGAATTATGTGGAGGGTTACTCTTTTTCATGAAGGGTATCTGATTTTTCCAGTATTGCTAACGTTTTTTAGCTGAGTTAACAGATCATTATAATATTGGAGTTAGTTATACGACGTCATTAAATTATTATCTGGATATCGAGATATTGTACAATCATGAATTAAATGAGTCTTACAGGTTCTTTAGCCTCTATATAGCCAATTTAGACTCTGAACAGCATTCCACTTGAAAAGTATATTATTACAACTCCAGTTACCTGCTCTCAAACGATAGAAGGTTCTTCAAATCCTTCTACCGAGGTCATATTGGAAAAAGTGGTATCTCATTTCATTCTTCAGTTAAAAACCTCTGAAACCAATAAATTACAATCATCATCGAGTAATTGTGTTAAAATTGAATTTTCTGAATATCTTTGTCGATTAATTGAAATCAATTTAGTAGCTCAAAGAATGCTGTTAATTGTGTTTATTGACAATTTTCCATTGTATTGAACTCGATTATATCATGTCTATTCATTCAAAACTCTTTTGATTATAGCATGCAAAATAATTTGAATCGTGCTAGCAAAATTCATCGCACTTTGAACGATTTGCAGTATAAAAATTCAATTATGTTCAATCCCTTTGTCGGTTTCCACAGTGATGAATCAATTCATATTGATGGATTTCAGTTCAGAATTGGGAATGTACAAGAGGTATTCGAAATTATTTGAACGAAACGAGAGTTAATTATTCCTGACTTGTTGAATTTCAGTAGAAGTTACAAATCATACATATCAGGTGTCCGTATATCCATAAACCAAACTGTTGGAGATTATTCTTCGAAGCAATAAGAGTACTGATCTTTTTTGTTTTGGTGTTTTTATGATCAAAGCTATCTACACCAATGCACTTCTGTAACCGAAACCTCTATAACTGAGGGAATTGAAGCCAATCATTCGTGAGAATGCCCTCAAAAAACGATGAATTGCATCATCGATCTCTTTATCAATCGTGCAACGTCAACCAAGTGTATGGTGTTTGGAATATTAATATCCTTATTATATTTTTGCGATGTATATACTTTAGTTACAATATGGCGAATGCGCCCGATCGAATGTAGAAATGGTGCATATATATTTTTGTACTCAATATTATTTTTCAGAATACTTAAGATCTAGAATGTGTGAATGAAAACGTTGCACTCAATTTGAGAATTATTTCATGAATATCATAATTAAAACAAAAATTAATTTGATTCTAAAGAACATTTCTCAGAAATATTTCTGACCAGTTGTTCGACGTTCTTCGATTGAAATTGCCATAAATGCTGTGACATTTCATCCCATATCTGTGAAAGAGCTTCTTCAATCTTCTGAAGAGTTACTAGGAAATAAAGAAAGCTGAAGTTGCATTTTGAAATTCCGTGTACGTTAAAATGTCATTTGCAAAAGCTGAACGAAGGTCATTATCATAAATTAAAATATACTTATCACTTACCACGAATCTGATTCAGACATTCTTGAATGAATCAAGTGATTCTTCAGCGAGCTTCGTCGCTTATTTTATAACTTTTGTCGTATATGTCACTCAGTCCATATGGTATTTTGTACAGAGTATATGGACAAAGTGGATTTTCGTTGTTCTTAGTAAAATTAGAATTAAAATTCTCTGTATTTTGTTTTTCTTGAATGCCCGTTTGATTTCATAAGTAAAAAAACAAAGATGACTGGTGAACAATATGAATGTGCTGTGATTGAAAAGTAAAAGGTCATTGATCAAAAACTAACAGAACATCATTTTGTAAGATCGCCTCTATATAACCTGTATAACGAATTGTGTGGAGGGTTACTCTTTTTCATGAAGGGTATCTGATTTTTCCAGTATTGCTAACGTTTTTTAGCTGAGTTAACAGATCATTATAATATTGGAGTTAGTTATACGACGTCATTAAATTATTATCTGGATATCGAGATATTGTACAATCATGAATTAAATGAGTCTTACAGGTTCTTTACCTTCTATATAGCCAACTTAGACTCTCAACAGCATTCCACTTGAAAAGTATATCATTACAACTCCAGTTACCTGCTCTCAAACGATTGAAGGTTCTTCAAATCCTTCTTCCGAGGTCATATTGGAAAAAGTGGTATCTCATTTCATTCTTCAGTTAAAAACCTCTGAAACCAATAAATTACAATCATCATCGAGTAATTGTGTTAAAATTGAATTTTCTGAATATCTTTGTCGATTAATTGAAATCAATTTAGTAGCTCAAAAATTGCTGTTAATTGTGTTTATTGACAATTTTCCATTATATTGAACTCGATTATATCATGTGTATTCATTCAAAACTCTTCTGATTATAGCATGCAAAATAATTTGAATCGTGCTAGCAAAATTCATCGCTCTTTGAACGATTTGCAGTATAAAATTCAATTATTTTCAATCCCTTTGTCGGTTTCACAGTGATGAATCAATCCATATTGATGGATTTCAGTTCAGAATTGGGAATGTACAAGAGGTATTGGAAATTATTTGAACGAAACGAGAATTAATTATTCCTGACTTGTTGAATTTCAGTAGAAGTTACAAATCATACATACCAGGTGTCAGTATATCCATAAACCAAACTGTTGAAGATTATTCTTCGAACCAATAAGAGTAATGCTCTGTATTTCTTGAGATGCAAGAAGTAGATGATGCGAATGATGCAGGTGGTGTTTTTATGATCAAAGCAATCTACACCAATGCACTTCTGTAACCGAAACCTCTATAACTGAGGGAATTGAAGCCAATCATTCGTGAGAATGCCCTCAAAAAACGATGAATTGCATCATCGATCTTTTTATCAATCGTGCAACGTCAACCAAGTGTATGGTGTTTGGAATATTAATATCCTTATTATATTTTTGCGATGTATATACTTAAGCTACAATATGGTGAATGCGCCCGGTCGAATGTAAAAATGGTGCATATAATATTTTTCAGAATACTTAAGATCTAGAATGTGTGAATGAAAACGTTGCACTCAATTTGAGAATTATTTCTATGAATATCATAATTGAAACAAAAATTAATTTGATTCAAAAGAACATTTCTCAGAAATATTTCTGACCTTTCAGTTGTTCGACGTTCTTCGATTGAAATTGCCATAAATGCTGTGACATTTCATCCCATATCTGTGAAAGAGCTTCTTCAATCTTCTGAAGAGTTACTTGGAAATAAAGAAAGCGGAAGTTGCATTTTTGAAATTCCGTGTACGTTAAACATGTCATTTGCAAGAGCTGAACGAAGGTCATTATCATAAATTGAAATATACTTATCACTTACCACGAATCTGACTCAGACATTCTTGAATGAATCAAGTGATTCCCTAGCGAGCTTCGTCGCTTATTTTATAACTTTTGTCGTATATGTCACTCAGTCCATATGGTATTTTGTACAGAGTATATGGACAAAGTGGATTTTCGTTGCTCTTAGTAAAATTAGAATTAAAATTCTCTGTATTTTGTTTTTCTTGAATGCCCGTTTGATTTCATAAGTAAAAAAACAAAGATGACTGGTGAACAATATGAATGTGCTGTGATTGAGAAGTAAAAAGCCATTAATCAAAAACAAACTCAACGTCATTTTGTCAGATCGCCTCTATATTACCTGTATAACGAATTCTGTGAAGGGTCACTCTTTTTCCTGAAAGGTATTTTTTCAGTATTACTAACATTTGTTATCTGAGTTAACAGATCATTAGGATATTGAAGTTAGTTAAACAACGTCATCAAATTATTATCTCAATATCGAGATATTTTACCATCATGGATTGAATGACTCTTACAGGTTCTTTAACCTCCTTACAGACAATTCAGACTCTCAACAGCATTTCACTTGAAAGGTTTATTATAACAATTCCAGTGGCCTGCTCTCAAACGATTGAAGGTACTTTAAATCCTTCTACCAAGTCATATTGGAAGAAGCTGTATCTCATTTCATTCTTCATCTAAAAATCTCTAAAATCAATGAATTACAATCCACATCGAATAATTGTGTTAAAATTTAATTTTCTGAATATCTTTGTCGATTTGAAACTAATTGAAATTAATTTAACTCAAAAACTGCTGTTAATTGTGTTTATTGACAATCTTCCATTGTATTGAACTCGATTATATCATGTCTATTCATTAAAAACTCTTTGAATTATAGCATGCAAAATAATTTGAATCGTGCTAGCAAAATTCATCGCTCTTTGAACGGTTTGCAGTATAAAAATTCAATTATGTTCAAACCCTTTGTCGGTTTCCACAGTGATGAATCAATCCATATTGATGGATTTCAGTTCAGAATTGGAAATGTACAAGAGGTATTGAAAATTATTTAAACGAAACGAGAATTAATTATTCCTGACTTGTTGTATTAAAGTAGAAGTTACAAATCATTCATACCGGGTGTCCGTATATCCCGAAATCAAACTGTAGGAAACTACTTTTTAAACAAATTAAGAACTTCGCTATATATTTTGAGATACAAGAAGTACACGAGACGAATGATGCAAAGTGGCTTCCTTATATTCAAAATAACCCTACACCTATGAATGCACTGTTGTAACCGAAGATTTCACAACTGAATGTCTTAAAGGCAATCTTTTATGGGAATGCTCTCAAAAAATGACGAATCGCCTGCCTTATGATCCCCTTGTTCGTCATAAAATGTTGACCAAGTGTATAGTTTTCTAAGTTACATTCATATTGTGTTTGGAACTTTCATAACCTTTTGCAACGTGTATACTTTGAAGCAATATGGCGAATGCGCCAGGTCAAAGGCACGAATTCATTGCATCCAAATTGTTGGTCTCAATATTATACTTCAGAATTCTGAAGATCTCCAAGCTGTAAATGAAAACGTTTTACCCAATTCGAGAATTAATTCATTGAATATCATAATTTAAAAAAAATTATTTTGATCCAAAAGAACATTTCTCAGAAATATTTCTGATCTTTCAGTTGTTCGACATTCTTCGATTGAAATTGCCGTAAATGCTGAGAGATTTTATCTCATTTCTGTGAAAGAGCTTCTTCAATATTCTGAAGAGTTACTAAGAAATATAGAGAGGTGAAGTTGCATTTTCAAATTCATTATCAGAAATCAAAATATACCTATCACTCACCACGAATCTGACGAAGACATTTCTGAATGAACCAAGTGAGTCCTTAGTGAGCTTGGTCGCTAATTTTATAACTTTTGTCGTATATGTCACTTAGTCCATATGATATTTTGTACAGAGTAAATGGACAAAGTGGATTTTCGTCGTTCTTTGTAAAATAAGAATTAAAATTACCTGTATATTGTTTTTCCTTGAACACCCGTTAGATTTCATAGGTACAACAACAAAGATTAGTGGTGAACAATATGAATGTACTATTATGATTGAAAAGTAAAAATTCATTAATCAAAAACAAACTGCACGTAATTTTGTAGGATCGCCTCTATATTACCTGTATAACGAATTGTGTGAAGGGTCACTCTTTTTCCTGAAAGGTATATTTCCAGTATTGCTAACATTTTTAAGCTGAGTTAACAGATCATTAGAATATTTAAGTTAGCTATACGATTTCATCAAATTATCATCTGGATATAGAAAGCATAAAAAAGTAAAAGAAACTATAAACACAAAAGTAATTCACTAATGGATAAAAGCGACAATGTTCTTACATCAACAGAAGATAAACTGAAGGAGTGGAGTCAGTATATTCAGAATCTTTTTAATGACGATAGAACTGCGTCCTATTACTTCAATTTAAAAAATGGGATTGAAATAACAAAATCAGAAGTAGAACATGCTATTGCAGTAGCAAAAAGCGGCAAATCACCTGGACCTAATGGAATTTACGTAAATTTTCTAAAAGTAATTAAAGAATTAAATCTGAATTTTCGGTCAAAAATTCATACAAACTTATTGCCAATATCAAAGATACCACTATACCACCTAATTCCAAACTCATTTCTTTCGATGTTAAGAATCTATTTCCCAACATTCCTCCAAAAGATACGTATTACTTAGTTGAAGAATTATTAGAAAGGAATCATGTCAATACTATCATTAAATCAGATATTCTTTCATTATTAAAAATTTGTTTAGATCAAAATTATTTCCATTTCAATTACAAATATTATACTATTGAAGACGGCTTGATTATGGGCAATCCATTAAGTCCTTTGTTAGCTGAAATTTTCATGAATAACTTAGAGAAATTAATACATAATCATCCACTCAGTAAATATTGTTTATACTGGTATCGCTATGTAGACGATATCATTATTTGCTTCACAGGAACAGATAGACAGTTAAAAATTTTCGAAAATCATATAAATTCATTACATTCAAAAATTGCATTCACAACCGAAATAGAAAGCAATAATTCGATAAATTTCTTAGACGTAACAATTTCGAATGAAAATGGAAAACATGTTTTCGCAATTTACCATAAGCCGTCACATACAGATATTATAATACATAACTCGTCGTGTCATCCATATCAACATAAAATGTCAGCATTCAATAGTTTTGTTCATAGATTGATTAACATCCCGCTATCACCAGAAAATTTCAACAAAGAACTAAATTTGATTAAACAAATAGCCAAAAATAATGGTTACAATCCCAAACTAATACATAATATTTTAAATAAAAAACAAAGTAGAATCGCATTGAATGAAGTTTACCCTGTCGATAAATTGGAATAAAAATTAATTAAATTAAATTAAAAATTAACCTACGTTGGTATTTCAAGTGAGAAACTGAAATCATTCTTAAGTAGCAATAATTTCAACATAGCTTTCCAAACTAATAATAATTTAGTCAAATATATAAAAATAATAAAACCAAACCAGGTAAAAACAATAAATCAGGTGTTTATAGATTGAATTGCAATGACTGTGATAATTTCTACATTGGTAGATCACATAGAAATGTTAATATTAGAATATCGGAACATAAACGCAGTTTTTCAAATAAAAAATCAGATTCAAATTACGCGAATCATCTCTTAGAAAATAATCATTCTTTCGACCCACAGTTTGAAATTTTGCATACAGATAATAAATATTGGAAGGTAGATCTTTGGGAAACTTTAGAAATAAATAGATACAAACACTCAGGTAGACTCATCAATGAACAAGTCGATTTAAGCCCTTCACCTCTATTGAATCTTTTCGGGGAGCAATCTATTCCTTAATTTTATTGGATATACCTGTCATAAATAACCACTTAAGAAGAAGCAACCAATAAGCTTTTAATTACTCAAGAACAATTATAGTTATATTCTCTTTTACATTTTTCTGCATAATCATTCGTCTGAAGAAGCTACGGTGTAGTGAAACGCGTTACGAATCGCAATTATTAAGAAAAATTCCTTAAAACACAGTACTTGTTTTTTATTAGTAATTAAAGAAGACAACTCCCTTTCCGTACTGGAGGATTTACTAAATAAAACTTATAGAACAGGAATAATACCCAGAGATTGGTTAAAATCAAATTGTGTTACCCTACCCAAGAAACCCAGTGCAAAGTACTGCAAAGACTACCGTACCATTAGCTTAATGAGTCACTTACTAAAGAGACTCCTGAAGATAATACACCTTAGAATATATCGCAAATGTGAAGAAACCCTTAGCGATTCTCAGTTTAGGTTTCGGGGCGGCTTCGGAACAACAGAAGCCCATTCCAGTATCCAAGTTCTGGTACAGCGTTGTCATGATGTTAATGTCAATGTGTTAGCCTGTTTTCTTGATTACGAAAAGGCTTACGACACTATGAAACATAATAAACTACTGGACATACTAATAGATCTGGGATTGGATAGGCGTGATATACGCATTATGACCATTCTGTATTGGAATCAAACGGCAACCGTCAGAGTGGACAATAATATGTCAGAAGAAATAGAAGTGAAGAGAGTGGCACGTCAGGGTTGCATTCTTTCGCCACTGCTTTTAAACCTGGATGCGGAGAGAATATTTAGAGAAGCTCTGGATGATGAATCTGTTGGAGTAATCGTTGGCGGTGTCACGGTCGATAACTTAAGGTACGCTGATGACACAGTTCTACTGGCTACAAACCTGAAAGATTTGCAAGAACTCGTAACATCTGTGTCGGATCACAATGAATCAATTACAATAAAACTGAATGCGAAAAAAACAAAATGGCTAGCAGTGAGTAAAATACACATAGACTGCGAAGAGAAACTTTTAGTTGTGGACGAAGTTTTAGAACGTGTTGCCTCTTACAGATACATATGATGCCATATAAACAAGGATTGGGACATGGCTCATGAAATCAGGAATCGCATTGAACAAACTAGACGAGCATTCGCAAACATGAAAAAAGTTATCACCAGTGGAGAGCTGAAGGTTTGCCTCAGGATCAGATTATTGCTGTGTTACGTATTCAGTATCCTCCTATACGGCATCGAAGCGTGGACCCTTACAGAGGCCATGTGTAAGAAACTGGAAGCCTTCGAAATGTGGGTTCATATAAGGATGTTAAAAATTTCATGGACCGACCGAATTGCAAACATTGAAGTTTCACATCGACTGAATAAGGTTTTGAATACAATCAAAATGAGGAAATTGGAATATTTTGGTCATGTTATGCGTAACGACAAATACAATATGTTACAAGTAATAATTCAGGGGAAAATCGAAGGTAGCCGCGGGCCAGGCCGTCGTCCAACATCATGGCTTAAGAACCTTCGCCAGTGGTTCGGAAAAAGTACGACATCTTTATTTAGAAAAGCTGCCGACAAAACTCAAGTCATGCTTTTGATCGCTAACGCTCTAGGAGGGCATGGCACGTGAAGGAGAAGAAGAATATAGATATATTGTACAATCTTGGATTGAATGACTCTTGAAGGTTCCTTAGCCTCCTAACAGCCAATTTAGACTCAAAACAGCATTCCACTTGAAAAGTATATTATTACAACTCCAGTTATCTGCTCTCAAACGATTGAAGGTTCTTCAAATCCTTCTACCGAGGTCATATTGGAAGAAGTGGTATCTCATTTCATTCTTCAGTTAAAAATCTCTGAAATCAATAAATTACAACCATCATCGAATGATTGTGTTGAAATTGAATATTCTGAATATCTTTATCGATTTGGAACTAATTGAAATTAATTTAGTAGCTCAAAAAATGCTGTAAATTCTGTTAATTGAGAATCTTTCATTGTATTGAACTCGATTATATCATGTCTATTCATTCAAAACTCTTTTGAGTATAGCATGCAAAATAATTTGAATCGTGCTAGCAAAATTCATCGCTCTTTGAACGATTTGCAGTATAAAAATTCAATTATGTTCAATCCCTTTGTCGGTTTCCACAGTGACGAATCAATCCGTATTGATGGATTTCAGTTCAGAATTTGGAATGTTCAAGAAGTATTGGAAATTATTTAAACGAAACGAGAATTAATTTTTATCGACTGGTTGAATTTCAGTAGAAATTAGAAAGCATATATACCAGGTGTCCGAATATCCGGAAACCAAACTGTAGGGGACTATTCTTTAAATAAATCAAGGACTACGCCATATATCTTGAGATACAAGAAATACACTAGACGAATGAAGCAAAGTGTTTTTTTAATATTCAAAATAACCCTCATCTACACCTATGAATGCACTGTTGTAACCGAAGATTTCACAACTGAATGTCTTGAAGGCAATCTGTTATTAGAATGTTATCAGAAAATGATGAATCGCCTCATGATCCTCTTGTTCGACGTGAAATGTTGACCAAGTGTATGGTTTCTCAGGTTACATTCATATGGTATTTGAAACTTTCATATCCTTTTGCAACATGTATACTTTAGAAACAATATGGCGAATGCGCCAGGTCAAAGGCAAAAATGCATTGTATCCAAATTGTTGGTCTCAATATTATTATTTAGAATTCTGAAGGTCTCGAAGCTCAAAAAAATTCACTCAATTTGAGATACATTTCATTGAATATCGTAATTAAAAAAAATTAATTTGATTCAAAAGTACATTCCTTAGAAATATTTCTGACCTTTCAGTTGTTCGACATTCTTCGATTGAAATTCCCATGAAATTCTTCAATCTTCTGAAGAGTTACTGGAAAATATAGAGAGCTGAAGTTGAATTTTGAAATGTACGTTTGGAATGTCATTTGCAAAAGCTGAACGAAGTTCATTATCATAAATTAAAATATACTTATCACTTACCACGAATCTGACGGAGACATTCCTAAATGAACCAAGTGAATCCTTAGCGAGCTTCTCTGCTAAATTTATAACTTTTGTCGTATAATTCACTCAGTCCATATGATATTTTGTACAGAGTATATGGACAAAGTGTGTATGGTCGGAAATTCTCATTTAAATTGGGTATTTTTAGGTATTTCAAGTTTCTGTATGTTGGTAGGACAGTCCTTAATTATTATGCCAAATATGAGCGCGATCTGTCAAACAGTTTGTTTACGACAGCTGTTAAAACCAGTCGACCTCAGGGGTACTCTGCGAATATTACAATATAAAAAAACATTGTACGAATAATTTGTCTCAAATTTTGTGTTCTGAATGTGCTGAATCATTTCGAATGCTGGAAAGGGTTATGGAGACTCTGTTTTAATGAAAACCCAAATGTACGAGTGGTACTAAGCTTTCGAAAACGATCGAGGAATCGTCGAAGATTTACCTAGTTCCGGACGAGCTTCGATCTCTTCAACCAACGATCGTTCAAAAAATTGAGGAAATGGTGCTTGTTCCGATACAGCTGAATTTTCTTCAAAAACAGTACCAGATGCAGGTAGCTGCAGACATGGTAGATCGTGCGAATTCTGATCCCACGTTCATCGGACGGATCATAACAGGTGATGAGACATGGGTCTATAAAAACGACACACTAACGAGCCAACAATCATCGGAATGGGTGGGAAAAAAAGAGCCAAAACCGAAAAAACCTCGTCAAAGTCGATGCTGAGTGTTTTCTTCGATAATAGTGATGTGGTTCATCATAAATTCGTTCCGCAAGGTCAAACGTTCAATAAAGAGTTCTATTTAACCGTTTTGAGACATGAAAATATTTGCCGTAAACGGCCGGATTTGTGGCGAAACAATTCATGAATTTTGCATGACGATAACGCACCCTTCCATCGAGCCACGGTTATAAACGACTTTAAGACCGAACAATCGATAAATACCATCGAGCAGCCGCCTTATTCGCCTGATCTAGCTCCGTGTAACTTTTTTTATTCTCCAGACTGAAATTGCCGGTCCGGGAACCAGATTTGGTTCCATAGACGTCCTAAAAAATAATTCGCAGAAAGAGCTGAAGACCATCCCTGAAAGCGCCTATAAAAAATATGTCGATGATTAGAAAAAACGTTGGCACATGTGTATCGCTTCAAATGGACTATATTATGAATAAGATTCAATGAAATTTTTGAAGTATATTAAGATTTTTGCGTTTTATTTCAAATTTCCGTTCTGTTTTGTCACAGAGTATACTTTGAAAACAATATGGCGAATGCGCCAGGTCAAATGCAATTCTAAAAACGCTGTTAATGAAAGCGTTTCACTCAATTAGAGATTTATTGCCTTGAATATCGTATTCAAATTCAAGAAAATATATTTGATTCAAAAACATTTTTAAAAATATTTCTGATCTATCAGTTCTTCGACATTCTTCGATTTGCTCACCATTACAAATTGTAATAAAAAAACACTCAACTAAGCATCGGACCTCTTAATGTTATCGAAATTTATTCAGAAGATATTACCAACGTAATAATAATAATAATCGCCAAATGTTTCTAGTATACCAAAAAATTTTATTGTTGATAATTTGTTGAAAAAAATCTTAAAAATCTCGTTTAGAACATCTCAACAAAGAAGAAAACAATTCAATCCGTAAATTATGTTAAGAGTACAAGGACGTATTCCATTGTTCCAAAATACCTTTAAGTTTCACGAATATAGTTGAGCAAGAAATCAGAATGTCAGATGAAACACCCATATTTAGGAAATCCTATCGAATTCCTGAAGCCCAACAAAAAGAAGCAGAGCATCAAGTAAGTGAACTACCAAAAAAACGATATAATTCAACCATCAAATAGTCCATGGAGCAGTTCAGTCTTAGTAGTTCCTAAGAAAATGGATGCTTCTGGAGAAAGGAAATATCATCTCGGCGTCGACTACAGACTGGTATTGATGATCAATACCCATTACCAAATATCAACGACCGATAAATTGGTTAGCAGCAAATATTTCACTACATTGGATTTGGCCTCGGAGTATCATCAAATAGAAATGCATCCAACGGATGTTCCTAAAACTGCTTTCTCCACACCAAGGGAACATTATGAACATAGAAGACTCCCTTTCGGACTTAAAAATGCATCTCGAGCGTTTGGAAGAGTAATGGAAAACATACTGAGAGGCATATTAAGCGAAGTTTGCGCATTGTACTTAGATGACATAGTAATTTTTTCTACGTCACTACAAGAGCATTTAGAAAAACTAACAAAAATCTTCGATCGGCTGAGAAAATCAAATTTAAAAATTCAGATGGATAAATGTGAGTTTCTTAAGAAAAAAGTATAGTTCTTAGGATACGTCATAACAGCCGAGGGACTCAATCCAATGAAAATTATTGCCGTGAACAATTACCCAGTTCCAAAGACAGAAACTGAACTAAATGGATTTCAAGGCTTAACGGGATATTATGGAGAGTTCATCAAAGATTATACAGCAATAACAAAACCACTGACATCCAAAATAACGAAAAATCCAACATTCTGAAGAATATCTCACTTCAGTGAGTAGATTCAAGGAAATACTCACAAACCCACCAATTTTACAATACCCAGACTTCAACCAACCGTTTGAGGTGACTACAGATGATTCTAATATTGCCATTGAAGCATAACTGTCCCAAGGGCCAATTTGATCTGACAAACCTATCCCACCAAAAACAAAAAATGAACAAAAATGCGAGTCTCGCAATGAAAAAACTCTACCGTAAAAAGGTGTGAGATTTCATGTGAAACCAAGTCCATCATATTAGTTAATATCCTCACATTTGTATTTATATAGAGAAAAACATAATAACTTGCTTTTCTTGCGAAAAGCAGAAAAGAGATTTAAACATCCATAAACTTGTAAATTACATTATGTATGCTCATATACCTATGAAAAAGAAATTTTCAACTTCAAATCATTCAATCAACACACAAGAATATCTGAGTATTCAGAAGTCAATCAAGTTCTGATTGACTATGAAAACAGTAGATTTTGATTGTAGGAGTCGTAGGTAAATTTCAAGTCCCCTTCTCTTTCCTTCAGAGATGTATAGTATTTACATGTAACTTTGCTTGTTTTCATGCTTGTAGTATTAAGTGGTTCCACATAACAGGTTGAATATTATTTTTCATTTTATTTTCCAACCTTTCTACAGTGAATTTATTTTCACTTCCTCTTCACAGATGGATTGAAACCTAAAAATAGGTATTTCAAACAACATAACTACTATTGTATTAAAAATAACAGCTCACCTTCAGACCACTGACAAAATGATTATTCAACTCGAAGAAATGAATTAATCTTCTCATGTATTTTTTGATATTTTCCAAATATATTAGGTTTGGTTAGCTTTCAAAAATACATGAGTTATGAGATCTTTTTCCTTCGGTTGAAACTTGAACATTGTCAAACACATTGAATCTCATTTACTTTTACATTTGGATAATTGTAGAATAGAAACATACTTCCTCTAGAATTAACTGAAACGAAAATTCAATATGGCAAGGTCTTTTTGATATCCAGTATGAAATATTTAAATACATATATAGCCGTTAGTGGATAGTGGATACTCTGAATGACCTAACGAAAACTTTATCGAGCTACTTTCAGAAAAAATATTATTATACAAAAGAGTTCAATACCTATTAATAGCAACTCGAAGGATATTCCATCATTTTGTGAGATTGTCCCAAATGATTCTTCAGAAACTCCTAGTAATTCCAGGAAATCTTTCAACGCATAGAGGTTAGAATAACCATGAAAGAAAAATGAAATATGTAGATTCTGAGTAGAATTCTTGAGCATGCTGAAAAAATTTCATTAAAATACATAAAAAAACCTTAATTATTGTAAGTCTCCCCAACTTACTTTCATTATAACATTTGAATCACATTATTTAGGTTAGAATAACCACAAAATGTTAGATTTTTGAATTCTTGAAGTTTGTCGTTTCTTTCCTTGAACAAAATATACATAAAAACTATAAAATGAACATCAAACTACGTTCACTTACCTCTAAAAGTTTATTTCAAGTTTCGTCAAACTTTTCATTCAAATAAAATTCGAATTACTTATTTTGACAGATCGAATATATGACTAATTGAAATGAGGTTAGATTCGATTGGATGTAATGGATATATCATTCCGTCTTATATTGTCATTCAGAAGAGAGAGAGCACTATATTCTAGATGTTGGTAGTACCAAAATTATGTTGGTGAAAGTAAAAGTTATTAAATATTTCCATCTCACTATTTTCATTCAAGAGACAGAGAGCATTAAATTTTGCACGTTAGTAAAGCTCACTTCCGACAATGAATAGCGATCCGAGGGGCTGTAAGAGAGGTAACTGGCTCCGCCCCCGTGTTTCCTGTCTTCTTCTCGAAAATCGAGGTCTCAAATTTCGTCCCAAATTCGAAAGTTAAGTCGTAGAGTAACAATTTCTCTTCGTGGATTCGATCTCGAGATGTGTAGGAATCGTTCGATACCCGAATCCATTCTTCCGGTACCCCGTATAAGTAGGACGGATGAGAGAAAATCACTTATTTAGACAGCTCGACGTTCGTTAATTTCTGGCCGTTAGGGATATTTGGAATGAGGAAAATGGAGCAAAATTTTGCAACAATCCGCCAATAGCCCTCCGTTGAATAGAAAATTTTCCAGTTTTCCCGCAGTTTAATGGGAATGAAACTATAGCGGCGCAACATGCGAAACTCGAGGTTTGCTTTCTGTCTAGGTTTTAAAACGGTCGAACGCGATGGAAAAATTTGTATAGACATAAAAGTCCGACGAAATTATCTCCTCCTCTTGCGTAAAATCGGAGACCTTTTTTTATACTCACTTTTTCAGGGCTTTTATTGGGAATTTTCGCTCGATCGATCGTTTTGATCGCCGTTCCGACTTTCCATTCGCCCTCGGCGACGTTTCGGCGAAAATTTTCTAAAAATCCTCAGGGCTCCGTCGTTCGAGCTAGGGACTCCAAATTTGGCACGGAGCTCTCTCAGACCCTCCCTCCCCAGAAAAAAAATTTTCGTGGGAGCCTTCGGCCTCCGATTTTTTGCCGCGTCGCTTCTTCTTCTCTCGGTTCACTCTACCGTTATCCCCTAGGATTATTCCCGAAAAAGGCCTTACGACTTTAAAAATATAGATAATATGGCCATAATATGGGCTGTCAAACATTTTAGGCCATACCTTTACGGTAGGAAGTTTTTCATCCATACGGATCTTCTATTCAAAACATCTATACAGATCATTGACATCGATAATGTTACATAAATTTTGAATGCAGGTTCAAAGAACATTTATCATCAGAGAAGAAACTCACAATATTTGAGCCCATTTAATCACCAAACCATACAGTAGTTCAAGAAAATTTCAAGGTACCCCACAAGTGCATTAATGGAAGTTATAACAATATATAAATTGTTCTAATTAGAGAATGCTTTAATTTGAATTAGGTCTATATTTAAATGAAATATATTCGAGAAGTTTTTTCTAATTTACATTCATAAAAAAAAACTTATCTGAAATGCGGCAGGGGGTGAAACCAAGGCGACATATTTGTCTTTAGGAACACTCCAAAAAGATATCGATTATCCCATTCTGGTTGTTAATTGGTTTGTCACTACTTCCAGACGTCTGGGTAGGCCTTGTCTTAGAAGTCTAACGTAGGATCCAAATCATTCACAGATAAACTAATAATCCACTTTTCAAACTTTAATTAAGTTAATGAATTGACATTTCCTTTATTTACTCAAGATATTTTTTCAAAAGTCATTCAATTTCTTAACTCTTACAAAATTATAGCATTAAATCATCATTGATTGAGGTTATATCGGAGAAAAATGAAACAATTCAATTGACAGAATCACAGGAACATGGAAAGAGTTGATGGAATATAAAATACTAGGGAAATTATGGTGAGAAAAACAACGGAGTCGAAGATGAGATTACGGTAAAGTTTGATCGTAGCAAACAAAGTGAAAGATAGGAATTGAGAGGCGATAGAGGCAACATGTAAAGTGCAATTGCGCACGTTGCAAAGTAAAATGAATCTCTTGGTGAATTTGAAAAACTAATGAACTCGGGAAAACCTCACATTATAATACTCTCAATATCCAACTTGAAATCAATAATTCCCCTCTATTTAACATTTAAGGAAAAAATATATCTTATTATCATCGTTGTGGCTAAGTTAAAACACTAAGGGATCGAAACTGTACGTATATTAACAAATAAATGTGGAAACTGACAAAAGTGTCCCTTTCATATTTTGAAATGTATTTCCACAAAGTAAATATGTCTTCAATATCATCAATGACTCTCAAACAAGCGGGTGCGATTTACACGCCCGAAAATTTTATTTTATTCATAATAATAATTTATATTTATATTGTAGAATTTTGCATTTTTATTGGCTGGGAGAGCCTCTGAAAAATCTACTATTCATTGAATTACTTATTCAAATATAACTATTTTAATTGATAAAATGGTCAATATTATAAGTCAGAGGATCCAGAAATTTGAAAGCAAAACCCTTTTCGCATGATAGAATATCGAGACGTAATAGAATAAAATACTGAAAATTTATTATCATCCATAGAATGAACTATCAATCAAAATATTATAATTTTCTAGTCGGAAGACTTTTCAATTAACTTTTTGGCTTTTTCGAGTTTTGCGACATCAAAATAGTTGAGAAACGATGGATTTACAAATGATAGAGAATAATTGTCAGAACTAACAGTTGTTTTTTGTTCCAGATGATGGACGATTTCATCCACTGTTCAGAAACTGTAAATTAGAGTACATCAATCCCCATCTAGTAGTAACATTTAGAAATACGTCAATTCACGTAAGTATTCATTTTTTATACCACCGCATATCTTTCAGAGAAGACAGTTTCCATTTTCTTTCCTTACGGCTGTCTGTTCGAGTATAGCGGAAGTGTTTTAGAACTTGGAGAATGATCTAGATTGCTTTTGAAAGGTTTAAACGCGCATGTGTCATCGCACACGACTTATAACTGAATGGTTTAATCAACCTCCTGTCGTTGGATTTGTAGGAAGAAGACAGCGATAAAAAATTTGGCAATCGAGAATTTCGATTTCCAAGATTTCTTTATAGAAGATGGAAGTTGAATAAAGATGTATATTTGTTATGAAATACTTCTGTTTCGCTTTCTAAGAAAGGAAATAATGAGAAGCATCTTAAAACTGAACAGGAGTCCCATTTTCGATGTTCTAGTACGACTGCTATATAGCCATGTGAAATACTGTGACTAAAATGTATAAAATATATATATATATATATATATATATATATATATATATATATATATATATATATATATATATATATATATATATATAGGAGTTTAATTTACTAACCCTTCCTCTATAAATATTTGATTATACTGGGAATATCGGTTAAAATTGACAGATATTATCTTTGGCTATATATAATTTGCAGAAATCTATTTTACGCGTTTCGGCACCATTGCCATCTTCAGAAAATCTGTATCTGCACAATTATCTAAAATTAAAATCGAGATATTTTAAAATAAGTACATATACCATACAAAACAAATCTTACATTTAAAAACTTAACCGACGATATCATTCTGTCGTTATCACATTAAGACTGACATGAAAGGAAACAATAAACAAATATAGGCAAACATTCTTAAAATTACTGTATCACGGGTTGTAGAATTATACACTTCACAGTTAAGAGATAAGATTTCCATAGATATTCATTAAAGCATCAGAGTCAACTTTTGAGTTTATTGTCCTAGGTTCTTTCTGGATTTTGATCATTTCTAAAATATTCCTTTTTAAATCATTATATTCCGTTGTGAGTACTTGTGCATTTGCATAGTCAAATTTGTGCAGTTTTTCAATACTATGTCTTGCTAGAGCTGTGACTACTTTGTTCGATCTAACGGAATATTCATGCTCGTAGACCCTCTTATGCAAATATTGTTTGGTATTGCCAATATAACACCCATCGCACTCTTGGCATTCTATTTTATATATGCTATGAGTTTCGTTGTTTAATTCAATGCGAGGTTTTAAATTTGTGAAGAATTTCTTGCTATGATTATTAGGTTTATGTCCCACTTTGATGTTGTATTTTTCTAGACACTTGTTTATCTGTTGAGACAATCCGGGAGTGAAAGTGAGACCTATATGGTTGAAATCACGTTTTTCTTCTCTTTTCGGTTCCGTGTTATAAATTTGATGTATTCTTTGTCTTATCAGTGGTTCGTAAAAGGTTGGTGGATATGAATTTCTTCTCAGCACTTTCTTCAATTTCATTAGATTCTTTCTTCTATATTTGGGGTGTGATAGTTTTATTGCTCGATCAACCAGGCCATTAACAACACTTTTTTCATACCTGTTAGGTACGCTTGATTCAAAATTCAAATATCTTCCACTCCATGTTGGTTTTTGATACCAATTGGTGTATATCGCTCCGTATTCGTCATATGAAATTTGCATGTCAAGAAAAGTTATTTCTCTCCCACTTTCTACCTCGTTCGTAAATTGGATCTTATTGTGGTATCTATTAAGGGCTTTTGTTATTTGTTTTATTTGATTCGATGGTATACATGCAATACAGTCATCAACGAAGCGTTTATAGAATTGCACTTTGAAATTTAATGTTGAAAGTATTGTGCATTCGAGATCTTCTAATATGAGGTTTGCTATTGCAGCTGAAGTAGGTGATCCCATTGGAGTTCCGAATATTTGTGAATAAATCTGGTTTTCGAACATGAAATAGGTAGAGTCTAAGCAGAATTTCGTATCCCTTATAAATTATTTTTGTGGTAGATCTGAGAAAGGAGCAATTTTCTCCCATTTTTTGTCGATTATCTGAAGTGCGAGTGTACATGGGATATTGGTGAATAGGGATATCACATCTAAAGATATGAGTAAAAAGTTTTTTGGAACAATTTGATTTTTTTTGAACTCATAAAATGCCAGAATCTTTTATGAAGTAGTTATTTGTGCCAAGTATGTTAGTTATAGTTTTCGATAGATATTGTGCTAAGTTATAGGTTGGTGAATGTATGTTACTTACTATAGGTCTTAAAGGGATTGATTTTTGTGTAATTTTGACCTATAGTAAGTAACATACATTCACCAACCTATAACTTAGCACAATATCTATCGAAAACTATAACTAACATACTTGGCACAAATAATTACTTCATAAAGATTCCTGCATTTTTATGAGTTCATAAAAATCAAATTGTTCCAAAAACTTATGACAACCTGGCTCGAGCGCACAATGAGAATCTCGATAAATATAGAGCGTTGGCATTTGAGATTATAGAGATTTATGGACTGAGGTCTATGGGTTCCATATATATATATATATATATATATATATATATATATATATATATATATATATATATATATATATATATATATATATATATATATATATATATATATATATATTAAAATTGATCTAAATGAGTTACAATGTCAAACGAGGAAAATGCTCTGTATATATCATAAGCACCACCCAAAGTCAGCTGTTCAGAGAGTTACACTACCTAGACATCTTGGAGGTCGTGGATTAATTGATTTGAATAATCTTCATAGTAAACAGATTTTCATCTACGTTCCCATTTTCATGATAAACAGAGAACGTCTAAATTACATGATATTGTTATTGCTTCAGATTATAATCTTACACCTCTGAACTTGACAATGCAAAAGGTAGATTTTGATATATTTGATGATAATTCTAAAAGAGAAAGTTGGATGCAGAAGGAATTACACGGAAAGCACCTAAAGAATTAAAAAATGATTATATTGATGAAATTGCATCGAATAAATGGTTAGTATCTGGAGAATTGTTTGCTGAAACAGAAGGCTTGGCAATTGCGATCCAGGACCAGGTTGTTTTCACAAGGAATTATAGAAAACATATCATCAAACAAAATATAGATGATTCTTGCCGTAGATGTTTCTGTTCTTCAGAAACAGTTTTTCATATATTATCATCTTGCTCAGTCCTTGCTTCAACAGATTATTTAGAAAGACATAATGCCGTCGCTAATATTATTCACTTCAATCTAGGAATTAAACATGACCTAATTCCCAAAAGAAAAAATTTCAAAAATATGAACCTGAGATTATTTGTGAAAATGACAAATATAAACTTTATTTTGATAAAACAATTCTGTGCAACAGAGCTGTAAAACACAATAGACCAGATATCGTTCTTAATGATAAACAGAATCAAATAACATATATAATTGATATTGCTATACCCGACACACATAATATACAAAATAAATACAATGAAAAAATTTCTAAATATATGATGCTTGGCGACGAGATTAAAAAATGTGGAAAATGAAGAAAATATTTATTCTACCGATTATTATTTCTACAACAGGCGTTATTCCTAGAAATCTTCACAAAAGTATTGAGATTTTGGGTCTGAAGAAAATTTGTTTGAACAGTTACAAAAGATAACAGTCATCAAATCTTGTAATATTCTTCGTAGGTTTCTTTCCGAAAATAATAATGAGGTAGAGTCATAGGTTTTCTTTAGTTTATACTGCTCAGAATCTCCTTTCATATTTTATTTATTTGTTTATATAAATGTAATATAATTAACTGACAATTTTGTCATATTTATATTCAGAGCAGTATTCTATTCGATCGTTCACCACTTCACACAAAGGAAACTATTAATGAGTAACATTCAGTGGTACTTGACTAAGGTCCGTACACTGGATTTTTTCAGGGAGAAATCCTCTGACACTACTCGTTGGTACATTGATATCATTGTCTGATGATGCTATGGTATGTATATATTCTGGTAGATTGATATATTCTCATAAAATTTAACGTTATCCTAATGTATAATTACTCCAGGATATGTTTTGATTATAATCATTGCCTGGCAATGGTATTAATTACCGGGTGGTGGATTTATATTTTTCATGAAATTAGTTTGATTGCATGAACAGATATATGGGCAACTCGTCGGGGTAAAACCCTATATATATATATATATATATATATATATATATATATATATATATATATATATATATATATATATATATATATATATATATATATATATATATATATATATATATATATATATATATATATATATATATATATATCAAGCTGAAATTTTATGCGCCATAACTAGCGATTCCCAATTGAAGTGAAATATTTTCGAAGTGATACCATTTCCGGTTATACCGGAAGTGGGTCATCACTTTGTTATTTCAAATGGCAATCTACCCTTTTTTATTATACATTTTTATCATACGACATTTGAGCAACGCATAAAATACCCAAGTTATTGGCACTTATCTGTCAAAACTTTTGACAGACTTAATTATTTTTGTTATAAACTCAATTTTTGAGGAACATTTAAAAAAATTGTAGCTCGTAGATCTTTTGCACTACAAATACAAGATTCCGTTATCGAGATATATCAAGTTTTTCAAAAAGCAAAAAATCGATAAATTTCAAGTAAAACTGGGATAATTCTTGAACGAAACAAGCTAGTTTCATGCGTTAGGTGTTCTTGTGATTTCGATAACAACTGTTATAGAACCAGTCATAAATATGCAGGGTATTTCATATTAAATAACAAAATTGGTATGTTCTTCCGGTTAAACAGGAAGTGCCATTGGGGTGAAAATATTTTAGAAATAAAGTTTCGGACCAGCTGAGTTGGGTGGATAAGTTTGATTATTGACCCGGAAATAGAGTTCCATGTGTTACCAATTTCGAATGCTAAAGCCCCCATCGACAACCGCCCAGCTGCAGCTCTTTTATTTTCTTTAATTTGTTGCGCAGAAGAGAATAATAAGGGTGATGGCGGGGGTTGAGCCACGTTCGTCCTGTTGAGGACGTTTTGCATCACTAGTTGTGTCACTGCTGTCAGTCTGTCTGTACATACATTCTCAAGAACAAAGACAAACTTCGCAAAAATGGTGATTGTCATGGTTATTCTACTCGCAGTCGCGATACCACGATGTTCGTGGTATCAGATTTTTCAATGGTTTACCATTCTTCTTGCAAAAAATCTAGTCTCATGAGATTTTGAGAGAAGGTTGAAGTCATTTCTGATACAGTTAGAACTCTATACCTTGAAAAAATAGTTCAAAAAAATATTTGTTTTTTTTTATACACCCAATGCTCACATATTTGTGCCCCTTGCATCTTTAATTGTTTGTAAAATTTGTATACTATGTAATGTATATTCTATGTAACTTTTGATCTATCCTACATGCTATTGTAACATAATGGGATCAAATGAATGGTTATTATCGTGGACTTATGCACTATATCAGCTGTTAGCTGGATATAATTTACCTTTCCCAGATTTAGCAATCAAAGGGAATAGGCTCGATTACAATATACTTGACATAAATTTCCTAACTATCCTACATGTATTGAGAATTACAGCTTTTTGCATTTCTATATAGGTATTCTTATGCAATTCTAATTTCTTAAGGCTATCATGCAAAGTTTTGGGTATTAACCCAGTGGAGGATACGATGACAGGAACAATATCTATTTTCTCGAGGTGCCACATCTGCTTGATCTCAATAGCAAGGTCTGTGTATTTAGACTTTTTCTCCTGGAACTTATTCAGCACGTTGTTATTATTCGGTATGGCGACATCCACCAGCATTGCTGTTTTGGCTCTCTTATCATAAACCACTATGTCCGGCCTATTATTCGTCACCATTCTGTCAGTGATAACAGGCCTATCGTAGTATAATCTAATAGAGTCATTTTCCAATATTATTCAGAAGTATTCAGAAGTCCGTAGTTGTGTGCAAGTTTTTGATGGATAATGTTTCACTTGATTATGCCTGTGATTATAGTCGGTATTGGCCAGTTGTTCGCATCCGGGCGTAATACGCTGTATAGTCTCCGATCTTATATGGCATTTTCTGCATTTATCTGTTTGTAATGTTCCGTCCTTCATTATATATTTTTTGTAATTGTTTGTAGCGATCACTTGGTCTTGGATGGCCATAAGCAATCCCTCTGTTTCTGCGAATAATTATCCTTTCATCAACCGTTTGTTGGAGGTTTCTTTGTCGATGTGTGGTTGATTAATCTCATGGTGATGTCGTCCTTGCAATTTCTTTCTTGACCATTGCTCTTGTTTTTCAGTATCCGATAGGAACGGTAGATTCAGCAGGTCATCTTTGGTAGCAAGATTTAGTGGTGTATATCCCCTATCAGCCAACGATACCACTCTATGGAGGTCAGAAAAGAGAGCTTTTGCAGAGAAGAATTCTCTGAGATTTTTATCTGTTCAGTGTGTAAATTAACAACATCTATTAATCCACGTCCTCCTTCTTTCCGCTTCAAAGTTGTTCGTATCACAGACGATTTTGGATTATGATTGTTTTACTTTGTCAGCATCGTTCGGGTCTGCCTTTGAATATCATCCAGTTCTGTCTAAGTCCATCTGATTATTCCAAATGAGTAAAGCAACACTGGAATGGCGTAGGTGTTAATGGCCTTGACTACATTCCCCGAGTTCAACATCGATTTCAGCACAGACTTCAGACGCTGACTGTATTCTGAACGAATCTTCTCCTTTGATTGTTTTTGGTCTAGCAATCTGGCTTGTTGGTATCCCAGATATTTGTATGTTTCGCCATCTCTCATGCACTGTATAATATCACCGTTTGGAAGTGGTGTTTCACCATCTATGTCTTTCCCTCTTTGAATGTTCAGGGTCTTACATTTTTCAATCCCGAATTTCATATGAACATCTGTCGAGAACTCACTGACAGTTTTCAGCAAATCATCCAATTGCTTCTTGTTGAAAGCATATAATTTGATGTCATCCATATACAGCAGTTGGGAGATTGTATGATAATTTCTTTCTGCTTTTATCCTAAATCCGCATCCTGTTCTATTTAGCATCGAGGACAATGGGTTCATTGCTAAACAGAAACATAGTGGACTCAAAGAGTCACCTTGGAAAATTCCACGACGTATGGGTATCTCGTCGGTTTTAAATGATTTATTGTTCATGTTGACCTGCAAAGACGTGCGCCAGTGTGTCATTGTTGTCTTCAAGAATTCTACCAGGGCTGGGTGAATTTTGTATATCTGCAATACTTCAACAAGCCAAGAATGGGCGGTACTGTCGAATGCCTTCAGATAATCGAGAAAAGCTGAATGAACATTCCGATGCCCTACGTGTGCCTGTTTCATTATCACAGAATCGATGAAGAGTTGTTCCTTGCACCCGTGGTGTTTCTTTCTGCATCCTTTCTGCTCCTCTGCTAATATATTGTTGACGTCAAGGTGTTGGTATATTCGATTGGATATGCATGAGGTGAGTATTTTGTAGAGTGTTGGCAGGCAAGTGATTGGCCTATATTGAGATGGATCCTGTGTTCTATCGCTCTTAGGTAGCATATATGTTAAGCCTTGCATTAGGAAAGTGGGTGTTTTCTTGGGATGTTGAAGAACATACGTGAGCTGTTTCGCTAGTGCTCCATGGAGTTTATCAAATTTCTTGTACCAGTAGTTGTGGATATTATCTATTCCTGTGGCCTTCCAATTGTTGGTCGCTCTAACTGCTGTTGTGATTTTTTCCTCCGTTATTCCATCGAAGTCCATATCTTTGATATCAAGGCGTTGTTTTTCATGAGTGATCCATTCTGCATCATTATTGTGTTCTTTGGGGTGCGTCAGGTACTTCTTTGTTATTGTTGGTCGCATTTTTATTATTTCCCTTATGAAAATTGGCTGCGTTTTGGAGGAACCCTTGGTTTTGGTGTTTCCTTCAGTACACTTGACGTATCTTGAAAGCCTCTTTGCTTTTGCTTGGAGTTTCTGTTTCAAAGTGTCCATATACACGTCGATGTGTTGTTTGTGATCAGGGTGTTTTGTGTTCCAATTTTCCTATAAATTTTGCGTATATGTGATTTCAAGCGCCTTGAGGGTTTTCTGTTTCTCAGGAATTCTGTGAGGCGACCGATTTCTGCTCTAATATTATCAATATCCTTCTCCAGTCATTTTTGCCATGGTGGTTTTCTGACACTTTTTGGCTCTGCTTGAATCAGAGTTGTGGTGATTTGTTGTTTGTGAAGTCGAAGAACCACTACTGCTCCACAGTAAATCAAAGTGTGAATCTTCTCCAAGGTGTTCTGGTCGGTATATTCTTCGAACACTGAGTTAACGCTAGCTAAGATGATAATGGTGTTCTTGTTCGTCTTGAGTTTGGGCAGCTTAGGTCTTTTAGTTGGGTTACTACCGCTGAATTCAGTTATTGCCCTGTTGAGTTCTGATCTTGCTAAATACATATATTCGTTCTGCTGATTCGGCTCAGAAGGGCGTTCCATGTTAATATTCGTTTCCGTGGCTTCGATGTTGTCTGTAACACTTTCATTGACTCCAGCAGGTATACCGTTATGAGTATCATTTTCGCTTCCGAATTCCACTATGACCTCTTCTCGTAAGCTTTGCAGCGTTTCTGAAGAAAGTAGCCTGTTTTTAACGATTGTTCGTTGATCCGAAATTCTCTGCTCGGATATGTGCTGTAATTCAGGATATTTTTCTATGAACGCAAGATGTAACGCGTATCTGTATGCTGTCATTTCCGATTCCAAGTTTGTAATCTTGTAATAGGAACGCATAATGAAGGTATTCATTTCTGGAGTCCACTTCATGCGTTTCCTAGGGAGTCCGGCTCTCGTGGTCGTAGGCATAATGGCTTGCGCCGCCGTTGCAACATCAAGAGTTGGTTGGGAGGTGTTGATGTTATTTCCCACTTGGTTCTGTGTTGCAGAATCCCTACTCGATATCACGCTGCTTCCGTCGCTAACCGAGGGAGACTGTGACTCACTCTCCGAACAAGACCCTCTTCCTAAATCTTGAACGCGACAAGAGGTTATGGTGGTACAATGTCGATTCACCCTTTTGTTCCTTAGATTGTACATCATTGGATAAGTTGCATTTTATACCTACTGCCAGGTTCAGCTTGGGTACCCCGGGTTGGCTAAGCCCGTACTCAGAAACAATGTTCCTGAGCCCCTGAGGGGTTATTATTATTATTATTATTATTATTAAAGTCCAAGTGAAGGTTAACTTCCAGTATTACGGAACTAAATTAATGTTTGAATTATGTCCGCATATTTTCACAGCGTGTTCAAGAAAATGATAGTTGGAAAATACATTCATTTAATGGCTGGCCATTTCCCTTACTTCTTGGAGCAGTTTACCTCACAGAATTCGAAGGTAAACAAACAAGAAATGGAGTAATATCCAACCGTTATCGCCATCTTATACTTAAACCCCGAAAACTCTGAAAAGACTATTGTGAAAATTCTAAGTAGATATATAAAATCTTACAATTACTCTAAATTCGTTCGCCATTTAGTTAATACAAAAACTTCAGACTTGAATAAGGCTATTACTTTTAAGAAGATTTCCTTTTTATTTGGCTTATTTTCTATGCTTCAGTCCTATATAAACATATCTCGAGGGACAAGCTTGAAAGCTACAAGAAGATTGGAAGCTTTATCGAACGCCAACTGTTGAACGACAATACGGAAATAAATTGAGGTTTCAACGACGAACATTGCTCAGTATCCAATTCATTGGTAACCTGTTTTACTAATAATTTATAGTTGCTAAACTCAAAACTACTCTTCAGTCAGTAACATACGAGTAAAATTTATTTATTTATACAGGGTGTTGCACAATAGTATGTCACTACTTAAGGGTGTAAATCAACGTGCAATTTTAAGGAAAAAAGTTTATATAAACGAAGGTCCATAAAAGATTCGTTACAGAACTACAGGGTGTTGAAATTTCCGGAAAAAATTGATTTTTTCTTCAAAACTCCTACAGTTTTTGGGATATTCAGCCCAAGTTCAGAATGCAAGCTATATTTTACAGCCTTCATCATTACACGTCCTAGATTTCAACTGAAACTCACAAGGTGTTTCTTTTCCGAGGCCATGTCTCCTTTTGCCCTTTCAAACTTTTTTGCAGTACGCCACTGATCAGCGTACAATCAATTTTCGTCATATTCGTTCAATTTAGAAACTTTTTTGACACCTGTAATTTTTTCGTATCTCTACCCGTTTTCGAGTGAAAAATCATCGAATTTGAGTTATTTGAATTGTATGTTATTCGCTGAATAAAAAAAATAGAAATTCTTGATAGGTATGCCCAAAGTTTGCTTTTAATTAGATAGCTCGTCTTCTGAGACTCAACTTATACTTATTCAATGTCAAAAAAAAGAACAATTAAAAACTAAATAAATTGCTGAAAGTGTCCTCCACCTGCAAGAATACAGGCATCTGTCCTTCTTCGCATATTATCACGCACCCTTTGAAATATTCCTGGGGTATTTCTTATTGTGGCACAAGAAGTTATTATTCGATTTATCAATTCTTCTACAGTGTTCACTGGAGTGGTATGAAATAAACTTTTGAGATATCCCCATAAGAAAAAGTCTAAACTATTTAAGTCTGGGGACCTAGGAGGCCATAGTTCTGGCCCACCCTGACCTATCCATCGGTTGATGAATGTTTCATTCGAGAATTCCCTAGCTTCTTCACTAAAATGTGCTGGTGCCGCGAAATTGCCGAAATTGCAGATAAGCGGGACCGCTTAGTCTGTTAGGCAAAAAAAATGGCCTAATCAAATAATTTCCAAATATTCCGACCTAGACATTTGGTGAGAATTGTTCTTGATGATGAGATTTTTCAATCAAATGGGGGTTTTCCTCAGCCCGATGATGATTATTGTGAATATTTGTGATAGCAGTTCTCCAAAAGTTAGCTTCATCTCTGAACATTATTTCATCATCAAAATGAGCATTTTCTCTAATTTTATCTAAGAACCATCGGCAGAAATTCAGTCTCGAAGGAAAATCTCGAGGAAGTAGAGTTTGGAATCTTTGAATATGGAACGGGTACAATAAAAAGTCGTGGAGAATCCTCCAAACTAGAACATGTGAAATATTTAACTGATTTTCAATTTTTCTCTTACTCACATGAGGATTCAAATCAATACAAATCAAAACTGCTTCCTCAGTATCTGGAGTTTTCGTAGTTTGAGTTGTACCTTTTGAATGATTATTTGCAGTAAAAGTACCAGTTTCCTTCAACCTTCTGTGGATATTTGAAAATGTTCGCCTGTCTGGTGTTACTCGATTTTGATATAATCGCCTAGCTTCTGTTGTGTTTCGGTTGGCTAGACGATGTTATGGATATCAGCCAATCCGCCGTTAGTAAAATAAGCCATTTTTTCTTACAGCAATTACTTCAAAAATATTGAAACTAATCGTTAGTTTAATAAACATTTCGAGCAGACACTTCCTCAACCTTAGCAACTGTCAAAATAAATAAATAAATGGAAAAATCAAAGCCTACTAATCATGTTTTTAATAAAAAGCGAATGCATACAATCGTTTAATAATTTTTTGCTCGAGAACGGTTGGAGATACCAAAAAATCACAATTGTCAAAAAAGTTTCTAAATTGAAGGAAGATGACGAAAATTGATTGTACGCCGATCAGTGGCGTACTGCAAAGAAGTTTGAAGGGGAAAAGAAGACATGGTTCCGGAAAAGAAAATACCTTGTAGATTCTAGTTAAAATTTAGGACGTGTTATGATGGAGGCTGTGATAAGCAAAATAGCTCGCATTCCAAATTCGGGCTGAATATCTCAAAAACTACAGGAGTTTGGAAGAAAAAAACAGTTTTTTCTGGAAATTTTAACACCCTGTAGCTCCGTAATGAAGCATTTGCGGAGCTATGTTCATATAAACTTTTTGTCTTAAAATTTCACGTCGATTCACCTACTCAAGTTGTGACATACTATTATGTAACACCATGTATATTCGAAAGTAAGAAGAGAGAACTACAAAAAAAAAAGTTATTGCTTAATGTCAAATTTTGATGTTACTCGAAAACACAATTAGAGAAAGCTTAGTATGTTAAATGGATAGTCATTCAAAACCCCATGATCACCCCTGAAGTGTAAGCGCAGGAACATGAGAAACGAGTGAACCATACGTAAATTTTTATACGATTTATGAGAACAGGGGAAAAAGTCTAAGGAAGAACCCTGTCTTGCCCATTGCTAATGCTTCAGTACCATCAAGTTAGAAAGTGTTCTGTGAACAAAAACTGGAAAGGGAATTTTAACCAACATGATTGGTGTATGTGGGACGATATGAATACAAAAATCTGAAAAATAAAACGAAGCTAAAACCCATCGGTTCAGTTCCACTCAAACATTTAATGAACGAAATACCACAAATGTGGTTTTTAGACCTCTTCTTCAGCCATTCCGAATCGTTTCGATTTTTCAGCTCTTTTCTAAAACATCTTCTAATCGAATCAATCTTAGTCATCACAGATAAATGGCCCAAAGGAATTACTCGAATCTTTCATCAGTAAAAATTAAGGAGAAGAAGAAAAAATTCAAGTCCCATCTTATTTCGTCGAATAATCGAAAAAAACCTTTTCAAATATCTGAGATCAACTTTGCGTACTATACTAGCGACCTCTTATCTGAAAGATAACAATGGTAACTTATTGAAGAGTCCTGTCGAGGGGCGAATGTTTCAGCCGATTTCTTCGTGGCTTCTTTCACGAATGAGCCTTATCGATTACCAAACTCAACTACACCCAGAAATCTCAACGAATTGTGCGACATCGAGTTCACTCCTTTAGTGAAACAGCACTACGCTGGATACAACATCTGCTCCTGGCCCCGACGGTATCATAACTGCCTCTGTCTCCTCATTGACTGTTCCTTTATCTAGAATCTTTTCTGAATCCATGACTTCCGGTTCTCTTCCATCAGCTTGGCTGACCGCTCAAGTTACCCCCATCTTTAAAAAAGGATATAAACTGAATGCTGAGACTAGTCTTGTCCTTATTGGTGCGAAAAGATAATTCTGCAAACAGTAGTAGAGTTTGCACTCCTGAATCAGATTATTCCTGAAGATCAACATGGTTTCATTCCTGGACGTTTGGTCATTACAAATCTGTTGAAATGTGTCGGCATCTGGACGAGGATGTTGGATGAGCTCACGCTGGTCGATGACGTCTATTTGGATTTCTCACGAGCCCTTGATCTTGTTCCGCACAAACGGGTTCTATAGAAGCTCGAACATTTAGGCATTCTATGAAGGCTACTGTCTTGTGTGGAGAGATTTTTATCGGGAAGAAGCTTTAGTGTTATAGTGGGTCCTTCTCTTTCGTCAACGAAATCGGTTTCGAGTGGAGTCCCCCAGGGTTCAGTTATTGGACCTATTCTATTCGTCCCATATACCTCTGATCTTTCGTCTGCCCCACATTCACAATGCTCACTTTTTGCCGACCACACTAAGATCTTTTACAATCCAACATCAAATGCACAAACCATCCAGGAGGATTTAGACGCTATCTCGAAATGGTCTTATGACTGGTTGTTGCCATTAAATCTCTCGAAGAGTCGAGTACTAAATCTGGGCAAGAACAGCCCCCGACACGTGTATTCACTTTGTGGCTAAAATATAACCAATAACCAGCAGCAACAATCATTCTGATCTGGGCGTGATAATTTCACATAATCTTTCGTGGTTAGAGCATATTCTCTATACAACTACGAAAGCCAAACGCATCTTCTTTCTGTTGCAGAGGTCATTCTCTGGATGCGATCTTGCAAAGTGTTCTCTATTGTAGAAAACGTATGTTCGTCCTATACTTGAATTTGGTGGATCAGTTTGGTGCCAAACGATTATTCGTTGGGATGCAGGCTCTCGAGGATATCCAATGACGGGCTACATGAATTGCTTATCCGTATGGGGTCCCAGGTTATAGCGAGCGGTTGAATCAGCTCAACCATGAGATCGTCGCTCTCGAGGAGACCTAATAATAACTTATCGTGCTCTCCATTCGCTATTCGGTGTTGATCTTGGAAATCTTTTTCACATTAATTTGGACCAGCGCCTTCGTGGCCATAATTTGAAGTTAAGTAAGGAGAGTTAAGCAGTCATGTCGGGAGCATTTTATTTATATATAAAAGAATGTTTGGTTTATGGAACGGTCCATTCGAGGCTATAGTTGACGCGCCGGGGGTGGATGCCTTCAAGAATGCATTGAACTCTTGGTGAGGTGGTTGAGTGAACTGACTATGTTATTATCATCCTCTTTCCTTTGTTTCGAATTGGTTTGGTTCAGTCTGATTGCGTTTTTCGAAATATTTCTGTTTCTATTATAATTTAGTAGCACACTATTGATTTAAATTGAGTATTAGGTTAATCTTTGATCTGTTACACAGCACATATTTTGTATTTTTTCTTTTTATGTAAGTGAGTTTATAGCTTAACGCCCAAACTCTATTACACGCCGAACAGATAAAAATCTCTGAAAAGCTGTCGCTTCTGACCTCCATAGAGTGGTATATAAGGGATATACACCACTAAATCTTGCTACCAGTGATGACCTGGTCATCACTATGGTCGAACCCACAAGTACGGACTTCTGAATACAAAGAACACAATAGAGATGCGGAATGGATCACGAATGAAAAAGAACGCCTCGATATCAGACATATGGACTTCGATGGAATAACGGAGGAAGAAATCACAACAGTAGTTCGAGCGACCAACATTTATAAGGCCACAGGTATAGATAATATCCACAACTACTGGTACAAGAAGTTTGATAAGCTCCATGGAGCCCTAGCGAAAGAGCTCTCGTATGTTCTTCAACATTCCAAGAAAAGACCCACTTTCCTAACGCAAGGCTTAGCATATATGCTACCTAAGAGCGATAAAACACAGGATCCGTCTCAATTTAGGCCAATCACTTGCCCGCCAACACTCTACAAAATACTCACCTCATGCATATCCAATCGAATATACCAACACCTTGACGACAACAATATATTAGCAGAGGAGCAGAAAGGATGCAGAAAAAAACACGACGGGTGCAAGGAACAACTCATCATCGATTCTGTGATAATGAAACAGGCACACGTAGGGCATCGGAATGTTCATTCAGCTTTTCTCGAGTAGAATTCTTGAAGACAACAATGACACACTGGCGCACGTCTCTGCAGGTTCACATGAACAATAAGTCAATTAAAACCGACGAGATACTCATACGTCATGGAATTTTTCTTTGAGTCCACTATGGTTCTGTTTAGCTATGAACCCATTGTCCTCAATGCTCAATAGAATCATCAGGAGATGATAATATACTGTATATATTAGTATATTATCATCTCCTGATGATGCTTACTTATTTAGCGAAATGCGCGTTGAGAGTTAAGGTTAAAGTTGTGGTGTAGTGTTGAAGTCAGTATGTCTTCATTGTTCATTGAGACTGAGGGCCATATTTCCTATTGTAATCTGTCCATTATGATATCCTGGGGAAGAATAAGTCAGGTAGTTTCCCCTTGCTTTACTGATTGTGTTTTAGCGGCTCCTACAGGGGGAACAGTCGCTGTTTGCAGCAAATCTAACTGGATCCGACGCTGTGGGTCTGATTTTGGTCGGCCCCGAGTATTCCATTTCCTGGGTACCACCCATATCTAGGAGGCATTCTCCGATCCGCCACCTGGAGAGGCGCACGATGGGGGATCAGCAACCCCACACGGGAAAAAAAAAATCAATTAGATGGAAATAATTCTCCATTACTTAATTTACAATTATCTCACCTCCTCCTGAGCCTAATATTTATATGAATGCCGAAACTGTAATGTAGTATAAACAATTAAAAATGAAGTAGTATTCGAAACTAGTCGTGTACCTCAACAATAAATAGTGAAAATATGGTAAAATATAGTGCATCATTTACCCATACAAGACGGTTTTTCACAAATTGAATCAATCAACAATACTTTCAAGAATAAGATCGTTCTTTCATCATCATCTGTCAACCATCCTAGTCCACTGCTGAACATAGGTCTTCCTCAACGATCTCCATTCCTCGCGATTTTGGGCCGGATTTATCCAGTTCGTACACACTCGCTTGATATCGTCTTTCCAACGAGCTGGTGGACGTCCTCTACTTCTGTGGGCTTCATCTCTGGGGCGCCACTCCAAAAGACGCTTTGTCCATCTACCGTCCGTGGTTCTTGCTAGATGACCGGCCCAGTTCCACTTTAAATTAGCAACTCTCTCGAGAGCATCCTGGACTCTAGTTCGTTGGCGTATGATATGGTTGGGAATTCTGTCTCGTAGTGTTATGCCTAACATAGCTCTCTCCATCTTACGCTGAGCAACACATATTTCATTAGCTGATTTCTTTGTTAGGGTCAGGGTTTCTGCACCGTACGTCAAAACTGGTAAAACGCATTGATTGTATACTTTACGTTTCAAACAAATCGGTATCTCTGATTTGAACAGATCTCTCAGTTTTCCAAATGCAGCCCATGTCAGCCTTATTCGCCTTCCTATTCCTGTTGTTTGGTTGTCCCTGCCTATAGTTATCTCATGCCCCAGATATTTGTATGACGTTACTTGTTCAACAATTTCACCATCGATGGAAACTGGTTGGCTTGGTACTAAGTTGGTCATCATCTTAGTTTTCGACATATTTATTTTCAATCCGATTTTACTGGATTCCTTAGACAACTGCAAGAGCATCTCATTTGCATCATCTAATCTGTTTGCTATAATGACGATGTCGTCGGCGAAACGAAGATGACTTAATCGCTCACCATCCACATTTACTCCCCTCTGATCCCATTCCAATTGCTTGAACATATATTGCAATAGGTTTGTGAACAACTTCGGGGAAATAGTATCACCCTGTCTTACTCCACGTCCGATCCTGAATTTTTCTGTAGAATTGTGAAGGCACACTTGTGAAGTGGCATGCTCATATATATATATTCAATGATGGCAGTGTATCTATGATCTATTCTACAGTCAGCCAACGCTTTAAGCATAATCGCCTGTATCACGGTATCGAAGGCTTTCTCGTAATCCACTAATATGAGAACCAGCGGCAAAGTTGTATTCTATGTTATTTTCAATCAAAGTCTTGAGAGTTTGGAGATGATCATTAACACCAAATGTTGCCCGAAATCCGGCCTGCTCTCGAGGTTGGTAGGTGTCCAGTTTGTTTGTGAGGCGCTTTGTTATTATTTTGGTGAAGATTTTGTATAAGTGCCATAGAAGGCTTATAGGTCTATAGTTCGAGAGATTTGTGGGGTCTCCTTTCTTGTACATAATTATTATTATAGCATTATGCCAAGACTCTGGTACTTTTGCTTCAGCTAAACATTTATTGAATCGATCTTTAATTAATACAAAAAAAAGGTTAGTTGTGATAACAGATCGATAGAAAGTGGAGTGAATCATTTCGTGATAGAATTTAATCATCAAAGTATAAAGCTAATGAACCAATATCCATCACAATCCATCAAACGTACTCGTATTAAAGACGATGATAAAATTCCCCTCTCATTGATGGAATAATAACCAAGTATATTTCCGCTGAAAAACATAAAAGAAACTCGTATCTTCTTTTTCGCAACTACTTCTACCGACAAATTCGAGCGCACAGAAATAACCCTGGCTTTATGTCAAACCGGAGCAAGTGTTACATTCAAATGCAAATGACATGGAAGTTCGGAGTGACGCCGTATCGGAAGTAATGAAAAGTGACGACGTTTGATATGACATAACCTTAAAATCAGAGTTTTATTTCCTCATATTATGTCTCGATCGTCTACTGAACTCTAGAGGGAAATATCGGATAGTTGAAGTCGAATCATGATGGATATCTATATTTGGATGAGATGAGACCGAATGTGATATTTCTTTATGTCTACTACGCTGTTCTTAATGTCCGCTATTTATTTGTATTATGGATAAAAAACAACAAAGAATTTGTCTTGAAGTTTTTATTGCAAATGGAATTCCGTGTGCCGAATCGCTGAAATTGTTGAAGACGACTTAGAGTGAATTTTCGTCACTTTGATCGGCCATCAACATCTGTCAGTTATTCCAATTGATAGTATGGATGATTTATTAATTTTCAAAGTAGAATGAAATGAGACACTTTTGTCACTTTTCTACAATTTATTCAATAATCACGACCGGTTTCGACCCTACGGTCATTTTCAATATAATACATGAGTAGGCAAGTACAAGTACAGAATGAAATATATCCTAAATATTGAGTAGTGGGGATCTATTATGCTCTAGTTGGCTGTTGAGGGTAATAAATTGTGGATTTTTACATAGTTGTTAATCTCTAAACTTTCCAACAAATTCATCTCTCTCCCTTTGTTACATTTATGAAGGATTTTAAGATTGTTCAATGATATCTAGTGGTTAGTTGATTTTATGTGTTCAAATATTGGCGAATTTTTATCTGAGGAAATATGTTCCTTGAATTTAGCTTCAAAACTTCTCCCTGTTTGTCGGAGATAGGCTACCTGACATTCATTGCATTTGATTTGATAAATTCCTGATTGCTTGAATTTATCGTTCTTTTGTTTGGCATTGAATAATAATCTGCTTAAGTTGGGGCAGCTTGAGAATGAAGTAGTTATGTTCAATTTGGAAAAATAGTTACTGATTTTGTTAGGTTAGGTTAAATTAGGACTAGTGTATCTTTTTTCCGAGGTTTCTACGTTGCTTAAAGTAATTGAGAGCTAAATCGTTGTTCTTTGCGGTATTTAGAAAATGTTGTGGTATGTTGTTATTTGAGGCAATTTTTCTGATGATATTAAGTTCAGTTTCAAAATTTTCTGTCGAAAGGGGAACAGAGTAAGCTCTATGAATCATGGAGTTATATGCAGCTAGTTTGTGGCTTAAATGACTGAACGAGTCCATTGGAATCGATGCGTCTGTGAATGTTTCCTTTTTGTAAATTTTATAAGTGAGTTGGTCATTTGAATTTATAATAGTGAAGTCTAGGAAATTAATAGAGTTATTATTTTCTAATTCAGAAGTGAAGTTGATGCGCCAATATTTCATTCAGGAAATTCAAAAATTGCTGAATTTGTCTGTTTGAACCACGAAAACCAACGAAAATGTCATCTACATATCTGTACCAGAAAGTAATGCGTTTTTAGCGAAATCTGTGTTTAATATTGAGTTTTTCTCTGAATTATTCATGAAAATGTCAGCCAGTAGAGGGCTAAGAGGTGAACCCATTGGAAGACCTGAATTTTGTTTGAAGAATTTGGATTGAAATTGAGAGTAACTTTGAGATGGGCATATTTGAAGAAGATTGCTAAATTCATTAATGATATGTGTCAGTCTGTTAGACTCGGATAAGATATCTGTAACAAGGGGAAGACACTCATTCATTGGAATGTTCGGGTACATATTTTTAACATCGAAATAGACTAACTTAATATCTTGGGAGATTGTCAGATTTGAAAGTTTACGTATAAGATCTACAGAATAAGAGATAGTGTATTGTGCTTGTGAAAATTCGAGAGGTGTAGACATTTTTGACTCAAGAATTTTGCTAGTTTACCTGATGGTGTGTTTATATATGACACTACAGTTCTTGCAAATTTTTCTTCCCTATGTAGTTTGATCAATCCGTACATTTTTGGAACTTAAACATTCATTGGAATCAGCTTCCTCTTCTCTCATTCTGCGTGTGCTAGGTGTTCTGAAAACAATGGATATCACCGAAATAGCAAAAGATCCAACCAAACTTTTCACGAAAAAAATCAAAGAAGAGTTAAGTTTGTCAGAACACCTAGCACATGCAGAATGAGAGAAGAGGAAACTGATTCCAATGAATGTTCAAGCTCCAAAAATGTAGCAATCTTCTTCAAATAAGCCCATCTCAAAGTTACTTTCAATTTCAATCCTTCTTCTTCTTATTCTTTTGAATAGACCTATTGGTCTGTCTCTGGATGGTTTCTTGCGAGGTGGACTGCCAGCTTTCCTGCCACCTTTTTCTGTCTTCCTGGTGGGCGCTTTCCTTTCATTATGCGCGGTAATCTGTTTTCGTGCATTCTTCGCACGTGCGCATACCATTCTCTTCGTCTTTGTCTGCCCCATCTGACTATGTCTACTATGCCGCATTGAGCTCTTATGTCAGTGTTTCTTATCCTGTCCAGTCTGGTCTTTCCGAGGATAGTTCTTAGGGTATGCGCGTAGCATACTTTTAGTTTTGTTTGTGTCTTCGCGTGCTTCTATGCCGTAAGTCAAGATAGGTCTGATGCAAGTCTTATAGATCTTCACCTTTCTATCTGTTCCCATGTGCTGGTTTGACCAAATCACATCTCTAAGACACCCTGACAGAGCTGCTTCTTCAGTTATGAGACTTCTTACTTCCTTCGCCGGATTTTGGTAGCTGCAGATGTCCATGCCTAGATATTCAAAGACATTGACTTGCTCGATTGACTTGTCTTCCACAACCACTTTACACCTGACAGGTTCTCTGAAGAATTTCAATATAAATTCTTTAAACAAAATTCAGGTGTTCCAATAGGTTCACCTCTTGGCCCTCTACTAGCTGACATTTTCATGAATAATTTAGAGAAGAACTCAATATTAAACACAGATTTCGCTGAAAACACATTACTTTCTGGTACATATATGTAGATGACACTTTAGTACATTGTCGTGGATCAAACAGACAAATTCAGCTATTTTTGAATTTCCTGAATAAAATACATTGGCGCATCAGCTTCACTTCTGAATTAGAAAATAATAACTCCATAAATTTCCTCGACTTAACCATTATCAATTCAAATGACCAACTCACTTATAAAATTTACAGAAAGAAAACATTCACAGACGTATCGATTCCAATGGACTCGTTCAGTCATTTAAGCCACAAACTAGCTGCATATAACTCCATGATTCGTAGAGCTCACTCTGCTCCCCTTTCGACAGAATATTTTCAAACTGAACTTAATTACTTAATCACTTACTTAATCATCAGAAAAATTGCCTCAAATAACAATATACCACAATATTTTCTAGATACAATCATTAAACGAAAAGAACAACGTATTACCTCTCAATTACTATATAGCATCATAGAAACCCCGGAAAAAAGATACACTAGTCTCAGATACACCAGCGAACTCTCTAACAAAATCAGTAACTACTTTTCCAAATTGAACATAACTACTTCATTCTCAAGCGGCCCCAACTTAAGCAGATTTTTATTCAATGCCGAACAAAAGAACGATAAATTCAAGCAATCAGGAATTCATCGAATTAAATGCAATGAATGTCAGGTAGCCTATGTTGGACAAACAGGGAGAAGTTTTGAAGCTAGATTCAAGGAATATATTTCCTCAGATAAAAATTCGCCAATATTTGAACACATAAAATCAACTAATCGCTCGAAATCATTGAACCATTTTAAAATCCTTCATAAATGTAACAAAGGGAGAGAGATAAATTCCTTGGAAAGTTTGGAGATTAATAAACTATGTTAAAACCCACACTGTATTACCCTCAACAGCCAACTAGACCATAATGGATTCCCACTACTCGATATTTAGGATAAATTTCATTCTGTACTTGTACTTGCCTACTCATGTATTATATTGTTATTCACTTGAAAATAACCGTAGGGTCGAAACCGGTCGTGATTATTAAATAAATTGTGGAAAAGTGACAAAAGTGTCTCATTTTGTTCTTCTATCTATAAGTGAAATTAACATCGATAAAGTGAAAAAATGGTAATTGAAAATTGTCAATTTCACAGAGAGATGTAATGAACTTTTTGTGTTTCACAGATCAGTTCTCACCATTTTAAACGATTGTTTGGGCATGAAACGCGTTGCCGCGCGACTAGTTCCAAACGACCTGAATTTTCTTCAAAAATAGAATCGCGTAAAGGTCGCTGAAGTCATACTAAAACAAGTTTATTCCGACCCCACATTCATAAAACGCATTGGAACGCGTGAAGAGGCATAGATTTATGAATTTCACATGCAAACCAGTCAACAAGCTTCGAAATGTCGCCGTTCAACTGAACCGAAATCGAAAACAACCACGTCAAAATCAATCAAAAGTCAAGGTCTTGACTGTTTTCAACGAAGATGAAGTAAAATATATTTTATACTTTCCACAATTTTATTTTCACAAGCACGACAGGTTTCGACTGTCAAGTCATTTTCAAGTAGACAATTACAGGAAATGAACCAACTCATACAGGGTGTTATATGATAGTATGTCACAACTTGAGAGTGTAAATCTACGTGCAATTTTAAGAAAAAAAGTTCATATAAACATAGGTCCACAAAAGCTTCGTTACGGAGTTGCATGGTGTTGAAATTTTCGGAAAAAATTTGTTTTTTTTTTTCTAAAATCCTGCAGTTTTTGAGATATTCAACCAAAATTTGGAATGCAAGTTATTTTCTACAGCATCCATCATTATACGTCCTAGATTTCAACTGAAATTCACAAGATGTTTTCTTTTCCGAGACCATGTCTCCTTTTTTGCAGTACGCCACTGATCAGCGTACAATCAATTTTCGTAATCTCCGTTCAATTTAGAAACTTTTTAGACACTTGTAATTTTTTCGTATCACCAACCGTTTTTGAGTGAAAAATTATAGAATTTGAATTATTTGAATTGTATGTTATTCGCTAAATGAAAAAAATAATTGAAATACTCGATAGGTATGCCCATAATTTGCTTTTATTTTGATAGCTCGTCTTCTGAGTCTCAACTTATACTCATTCAATATCAAACTAAAAAAAAAGAACAATTAGTAACTGAATAAACTGCTGGAAGTGTCCTCCACCTACAAGAATACAGGCCTCTGTCCTTCGCATATTATCACGCACCCTTTGAAATATTCCTGGGGTATTTCTCATCGTGGCACAAGAGGTTATTATTCGATTTCTCAATTCTTCTACAGTGTCACTGGAGTGGTATAAACTGAACTTTTGAGATATCCCCATAAGAAAAAGTCTAAACTATTTAAGACTGGGGACCTAGTAGGCCATGGTTCTGACCCACCCTGAGCTATCCATCGGTTGTTGAATGTTTTAGTTAAGAATTCCCTAGCTTCTCCACTGAAATGTGCTGGTGCCCCGTCATGCATGAACCACTTTATGTTTCTCACCAAAAGTGGCACATGCTCGAGCAATACAGGTAACTCCTCCTCAAGAAATTGCCGATAAGCGAGACCGTTTAGTCTGTTAGGCAGAAAAATGGCCCAATCAAATGACTTTCAAATTTTCCGTCCCAGACATTTAGTGAAAATTGTTCTTGAAGATGAGATTCTTCAATCGAAGAGGGGTTTTCCTCAGCCCAATAATGATTATTGTAAAAATTTGCGATAGCAGTTCTCGAAAAGTTAGCTTCGTCTGTGAACATTATTTCACTATAAAAATGAGCATATTCTCTAATTTTGTCTGAGAACCATCGACAGAAATTCATTCTTGAAGGAAAACCTCGAGGAAGTAGAGATTGGACGGGTTGAATATGAAACGGGTACAATAAAAAGTCATGGAGAATCCTCCAAACTAGAACATGTGAAATAATCAACTAATTTCCAATTTTTCTTGTACTCACATGAGGATTCGAATCAATACAATTCAAAATTGCTTCCTCAATATCTGGATTTCTCATACTTTGAGTTGCACATTTTAAATGATTATTTGCAAATGTTCGCCTGTCTGGTGTTACTCGATTTGGAAAGCGCACCTATTATAATCGCCTAGCTTCTGTTGTATTTTCGTCAGCCAGACCGTACATGTAATTGATATCAGCCAACTCGGCGTTAGTAAAATTAGCCATTTTTTCTTACAGCAATAACTTCAAAAGTCTTAAAACTAATGGTTAATTCAATAAGCAATTCGAGCAGACACTGGTTCAGCTTTAGCAAACGTTGCCAAAATAAATAAATAAACGAGAAAAATCAAAGCCTACTAGTCATTTCTTTAATTAGAAGTGCGATTTTTCTGATCGAGAACGGTCGGAGATACGAAGAAATTACAAGTGTCAAAAAAGTTCTTGAATTGAACGAAGATGACGAAAATTGACTGTACCCTGATGAGTAGCGTACTGCAAAAAAGTTTGAAATGGTAAAAGAAGACATAGGTCCGGAAAAAAAACACCTTGTAGATTCTAGTTGAAATTTGGGACGTGTAATGATGGAGGCTGTAATGAATAGCTTGCATTCCAAATTTGGGCTGAATATCTCAAGAACAGAAGGAGTTTTAATGAAAAACCCAATTTTTTCTGAAAATTTCAACACCCTGTAGCTCCGTAAGGAAGCTTTTGCGGACCTATGTTTATATAAACTTTTTTTTCTTAAAATTTAACGTAGATTTAACCCCTCAAGTTGTGACCTACCATTATGTAACACCCTGTATAGATACTAGCCTAATTACAAATCAAATAGTGGAGAGATAATTTTGTGTAGCTGGCTATTAAGAGTAATTTCACTTGTGTTTTAATAAGGTTTATTGATTTCCAAACATTCTAACAGATTCATATCCTTTCTTTTATCGGAACTATGAAGAATTTTGATATTATCTAATGTTATTAAATGTTTTGAGGTTTCAATATGTTCACATATTCGAGAATTACACTGATAGACAAAATGACCTTAATGAAAGTTTAATGGAATTGAATATGTTATTTTGTATCTAAATCTAAGTAAGTAAAAACGGTAAGAACATGAAGAAAAATTAACTTATATTTACTTTTATTTAGGATATTATAGAGTTCAAACCGTTTGGGAAAGAGGTGGTTAATTTAAATTTAAAAAGTTGCTCAAGTTATTCAAGAAAGGACCAGCGTAGTTGAAACTAGCGTATTTTGTCAAGGAAATATCTTTTATGGAATATAATAATTGTGTTATTTGTTGTTGTTGTTTTCTTCTACGTTAGATAAATATGTCAATAAAAACCGGGGAATATTTTTATAAAAGGCAATTTTTCTGATAGTATTCATTTCAATATTGAAGTCTGTCGGGACAGGTTAATGGAAAGGGCCTTATGGATTATTGAACTATAAGCTGTGAGTTTGTGAAATTGCAGAAATATATTAATTTGCCTATTTGACCCCTGGAAGCCTACCAAAATATCATCAACATATCGGTATCAGAACACTATATGTTTTTTAGTTAATGGCTATTTAATGATACTCTTCTTTCTAAGTTATCCATGATGTTTGTTGGTAAAATTTTGGATGAAATTGAAGATAATTTTGAATAGGCAGGTTTTTAGAAGGTTACGAAGCTCATCAGCAATATTTGATAAATATTTCTCTGACTACACTGATAGACAAAAATAACCTTAATGAATGTTAAATGGCAATTAATCGGTTCCACGAAATAGAGAAATATGGAAGACGGGCTGAACAGGGAAGAAATCGGATAACAACACCATTTGATGATCGTTGGCTTCGATTAACTGCACTAACAGTTCGGCACTGTACGGCTAGAATGCTACAAAATGAACTTGCACTTTCCAGAAATGTGCATATTTCATTGCAAACTTTTAAAAACAGGCTCAGAGAAGACGATATCAGACCAAGGGTGGCTTCTACCGGCCCGCGTCTCACCAGAGAGCATCGAGTTGCAAGACTTCAGTTTGCGAGGGAACATGCAAATTGGGGTATTCCAGAATGGTCTAATGTTCTCTTTTCCTGCGAATCCAGGTTCTGTCTAGTATCCAATGATAGACGCGTGCCTGTATACAGACGACCTAGGAAACGGTTTCAGCAGTGCTATATCTGGCAAACCAAAAACTTCGGAGGGGCTCAGTAATGGTGTGGGGAGGCATTTCTTTCCATGATCGAACTGTGTTAGTCTTAGTGAATAATGGAAGAATGACAGCGGCCAGATACATCGCAGATATCCTCTGGCCCATTGCTTGGCAAAAACTTCATTTATATGAATGATAATGCTCTTGCCTCATGCAGCTAGAGTAGTTACAGAATTTCTGCAAAATGCCGAAATTGAGGCCAGCCAGAAGTCCCGACTTGAATCCCATAGAACATGTTTGGGACAACATGGGGTGGCAAATTCAGCAACGTAGGATGCCTTGTAGAACACTCCAACAACTAGAAAATCTGCTTTCTGAAACTTGGAACTCAGTGACTCAAGAGTATATCCAAAATTTGTTTGAGGGGCTTCCGAGACGTATACTGGCAGTAATCAGGGCCCTGGGAGGAAACACTCGATTTTGAAAATGATAAGTAACCATTCGATGGTAGTTGATTGTTCTCTTCGCGAATGTTTGAAGACGGTAGAATTTTTTAATTTTTCATTAACTTGAAAATTGTTGATATTTTCCATCATAAAGTCATCTCTTTTGAATGATATTTTCTTATTCTACACTTCTGAAAGTTACCAAGCGACTCTTGAGTGACCAATCTGAAAGTTTATATAGTATTGTCGTAAAAGCATGATGATACGACAGTTTTTGTGGGGAGTATATGTTGTTAAGCATTAATAACAATGAAATTTGTGATAAATTGAACTTTGACCTCGAATAACTCCTAGACTATTAGGTTTCTGGAAAAATCATAGGAGACATTTTTTGAATAACGTTCAATTCTCTATAAAAATAAGCAAAGCAATTTTCTTATGACTCCTGACAGGCTAGCAATAAAAAACAGAAGGTGAAAAATAATGTTTCCATGTTATTCTTTCGGAAATGATAAAATTCGATGCAGATAAACTTAATATCAATATCAAGAGCTCAAATTTTAACCTGTATCTTTTTACGTAAGTTTTTTTCTTCAGTTGAATCACCTATTGTAGATGTACTTTCATAACAGCCACATTCAGAAATCGTAATGCTACACATTTAATACAATCATTAATGTTTCAAACTCCTTACTCATTAAACCTTTGCGTTTTCTTAAGGCACAAATTAACTCGAACAAAATTCATCCTAAGTTCAGCGAATGCTTGATGATACTTCTTAATCACGCAAAACACGCAATCCATTAATGGATGAAATATTATCCATTTTCTGGAGAGCATAAAGTCGAAGGATGGGTTCTGAGAGATTGCTACTTGGAAAATCCCTTAGAGATTTGTCCGTGTTCATCTACATCACCTCGAGAAGAACTGTACCGTCGATTCCTCTCAAAATATCAAAATTTTGCATTGTCTAATCACGAAAGTAAAATAGAAGGATGGGACCGAGAAAGCTAATATAAGGGCTGATTCCAATTCAGTGTACTTCTTATTTCCCTAGTGTAGGGAAATTCAGTATGAGGAATGGACGACCCTTTCAACGTCGTGCCTATGTTTCCATAAAACTTAATTCCTGAAAATGAATTCAGTTTCCATTTTTTGATTGTATAGTATACAGTACGACTGTAAAGTATGGAATAAAATTCATAACTACTTTGATATCACAATTTTAGGAAATAGGCAGTTAGATCGATTTTCAAATTAAGCTAGATATTTTTTGACCTAGTGAAATTTCTTTCTATCTTTTTCTGACGTCATTGACCAATTTTTCTAATCAGACCCCACAAGGTTATTATTCTTATCGTGACGAGCTTTTTCTAAATTCTGAAATATCCCATAGCCTTCGATGAATATCCTAAAATACAGGGTGTTCCATTTTCGATGCTGACAAAGAAAGAACGAGTAACTTATAATAATAATAATAATAATTTTTATTCACTCAATCATAATCACAATGTGAAAACCCCCCTCCCATTACAAACTATAAAAAAAAAACACAAATTATGACCATGACGAATGAACAAAACACATCAAGGATTACCCACTAAGGCTAAGCCAATGCGTGGGTGCGCAACTACAAACAGAGAAACACAAAAGGTATGCTATGATCAACAAAATACAAATCAATAAAAAAAAATTTATATGGATCAAAACAAACAATTGATGTCATTTCTATCTTTCATTCTGAGAAAACAATTGACCTTCCTTTTGAAACTATTTATATTGGGTACAATTCTTATGTTTAGTAGAAGGAAACAGATAGTTTCATTGTTTTTCACAATATTCTCCAAGATCGATACACCTCCGAAGCATGGTTTTAGATGGCTTCAAGAACTCTTCTCTCGATATATCCCGAATTCATGTCCCTGTCCTGTTTCCATTTTCCATAGAGTATCAAGAAAAACACAGGAAAAATCAGTCAAAACACCAGACATCTAATTGAAAATGGAGAAAGATAAGTCGGGAGGATGGCAGCTATAAAACATTGTATAGGGAAATAAACAGAAGTATTCAGAACGACCTGAAAGATTGGAAGACACAGCTAGTTGAAAAAACTATTGAAAACAACAAAAACATGAAAGTCCTGCGATCGAAACTATCAAATGAAAGAACTAAAATGACGAAAATAAAGAACTCTGGAGGTATCTTGGTCAGCAAGAGGGAAGAAATCGTAGTTGTCATTGAAGAATTTTACAAAAAACTTTGTAGTTCTGAAAAACAAGAACAGAAATATATTAAAAGACATATTTTTTATAACGGTTCTGAAGACATTCAGAAATTGATACAAATGAACTGAAAATTGCGCTCAATCAGATGAAGAACCAAAAATGCCCCGGTGAAGATAAGATCATCATCGAGATGTTGAAAATGGGAGAAAAATATCTGTTGGATAACGTACGGGTCCTTCTCAACACATGCC